>JAOTRH010412983.1:0-34705 GCA_034768845.1 Heliamphora exappendiculata
TTATAGTTCTTTAGTGGTGTGAACTGTAATTCAGTATTTTATGAAAATTGCAGAAACCGCTGCGACTTTTCATAATTACAAAAATCACCCGTAGGTATCTGTGTTTCACTGGAAGTCTTACTTATAATTACTCCCCCGGTCCCTACTGTAGCCCTATATATATGCGGGTAGGATGAACCAGTTTAGATTGATTTTCATATCATTCTTGATATATTATTTTTATCTTTCAAGATTTAAAAAAATATATCAGGGTTCTCGCGGTACAAGTTCTTTGAGGATCGTAGCCCACGCTACGTTCGAGGATGGCATAAGAAAATACGGTAGAAGATCTGCCAGGAGCTTCAACTCGGAATCAAGTCGTAGTTGAAGATTAGATCTACAAGAGGTATTCTTCTAATTAACTGTGGTTTCACGGGTTTAATTTTTGATCGTTTGACGTCAAAATTTTTATCTGGAGCCCGTTTCGGCGTTTGCCCGTCCAGTTAATTTTTTATCGATTAATCGTTTTAAAAAATAATGATCTTGACAGTTTTACCTCCAACAGATGTCATGCTATAGATGGTTGTATTTGAGATCCATATCATACATCATTAACATTGTCACCTGCATCTTAGCATGTTGGAGTCTATCTATGCAAACCGTTGTTGGGATGGGTTGTATTGGGATCGTCGTACTTGATTCTAAGTCTGAGACGTCCCTGGTTGCCATTTTTCAAAAATGTTTTGCCAAGTATTCCCCTTGTACACCCTAGGTGCGTCCCTGGTATTTGAAATGATTTTTACTTATACACACTGGGTGCGTCTCCGGTGTTTGAAATGGTTTACGGATATTGTTGGGCACTATAGGTTCGTCGCTAGCATTTTGATTTCGTTAGCTTGGACTTTTTGGTTAACACCGGCAAAGGCATCACGAGTCTTAAGATGGAAAAATCGCTTGATATATGTGGGGAGTGATAATAAGTCCCTGAGATAATGACAATAAGTCCCTGAGGCAATGATAATAAGTCCTGAAGCAATGATAATGATTCCCTGCGGGTAATGACAATAAGTCCCAAAGTGGTGCGGACCCCACGCCGTTGCCATTGAGTAAAACAGCTGTGACATGAAGCCCAGTGACACATTTACTATTTACAACGAGGCGCGATGATGGCTTTGAAGATTAAATACCTATGAAAGTCTACTCTGGCGATTATTGGCATGGAATCCCTATTATAATCTGGGTGCATATTGGGTTGGGCATCTGCATTTCATACACACATGTTTATTAACTTATCTGCTATCCTGCCATAAATTTGTCTGTCTCCTTGACTATAGATTGTACTGGACGTTATATGGTATGTATTGTGGTGAATTTTGTGTCGTGAGATTAGTTAGAAGGTTAGAGTGTTTTGCTTCTGAGTCTTGCCTCATGGCATTCGTGCCACAGGTGAGGAGGAGTTCTTGGAGGAAGTCATCCCCGAGGGAGAAGAAGAGTTGGAAGAACAGGGTGAGTTCCAAGAGCACATGGATCCCACTGATGCATTCTGAAGAATCAAAGATCTCTGCTTTTGTTCTTATATTCAGTTTTCCCGTGCTTAGCGTAATTTTTGAAATTTCTTGGTGAAACTGTAATAGTTATGTAATTTTAAACGGTTTAGAACTCGTTTATGATGTAATAACTATCGTATGTAAATATGAATGTATGGCTAGTATATCCCCACATTTATATTTGTGTATGTCCCGACGTGCCCGGAGGACAGGGCGCCACAGTTGGTATCAGAGCTTATGTTTAGTGAACCTTCAGGCCTTGAGTTTTGGGAGACTACGAGTTCTGTAGTGTAGAATCTCTATAGAAATTCTATATTATTATCTTATCACTTATAATTTTAACAATTTAAAATCCTTAACTTAAGTTTCTCTTCCTAATAAGATGGCATCCAACGTCGAACCAGCATGAGGACCATGGCAGGCGCAGGACCTAGAGGATTCAGATTCGAAAGAAGACCCAAAAGAAGTGACCGTGGAGGAACAAGAACTAATTGAAGCTGTCCCTTTAGCATGGTTTTTCCCAGGAGAGTGGCAGGGTAACAGAGGAGGCCAATTACGATGCAGACAGCGAGGACAAGGACGAGGACGAAGAAGAAGGAGCCATTGCTTTCCAGTATAACAAGCTTGAAGCACCTGCACCTGAGTCTGACGAGAATGAGGTTGTTGATGCTACTATATACTTTGGTTGTCAGGACAACCGAGGGTATCGCGTGGAAGAAAGGGTGTACGCCAAAATTTGCCCGGGCAAGATGTTCTTGTGGAGGAAATCGGAGGCCTTTTCCCATTTCGTAGGACTTGTACGAGTGCTTGAGAAGTATAGCAGAACGCTCTACCGTTTAAATTTTCCCCCAGGTTTTAAGGCCCGACTCAAAGACATGCTGACTACAGAATGGATGTAGCGCTAGAGACGGAAGGATGAAAGAGGAATCATCGATCCACTTGACCCAACCATTGACTTTGACAACTCGGAGATATACCAGGAGGTTCCAACGACGATAACAAACAAGATGAGGATGGGATCAACCAATACTTGGCATGTCGAGGTGCTATGGCGCAGCTTTAACATATATGACGCAACGTGGGAACATGAGGCGATTGTTCGACATTTCTACCCACATCTCTTTGCTTAGGCCTTAGTGTGTAGGCATGGTATTTCTCTTTTGTTTAAGTGTCGTAATTGTTTAAATGTTGTATGCATATTTTGCGAACTACTTGAAAAATCTTGTACCAGTTATGAATTGAGATGAAATGTAAACATTGCAGTTAAATCTGTATAAGTAATTTTGTAACCCTGTATTAACTCCACCAGATCCCAAAACACGAGAAATAGTCAAGAACTTAAATAGTCTACAAGACCATAACACTTTTTTTGTAGGATGGCTGGTAAACGACCAAATCACCGACAAGCTAACGAACCCATAGTTAATGAAGTGCCAGGATTAGCTCAAGTGTTGCGAGAACTAGCCGCTAGCATCAACCGTCCTATCATACATGACCGAGCGTGGTTCTTATCTGAGATGGGTAAACAGCAAGCCCTGACATTCAGAGGAGGAACATAACCTAGGAAAGCAGAAGAGTGGCTGAGGGCGGTTAAGAAGTTGTTTAATTCTATGGGAGTCCAAGACGAAGCAGACCACATAGCCTTAGCGGCACACCTACTAGAAGGAGAAGCGATTCATTGGTGGTCCCTAATCAACAACACACAAGACGTGGTAGCTCTAACTTGGGACCAGTTTGAGGACTTGTTCTTGGAAAAGTATTTCCCAGCCCCCTTCCACCAAGGACAAGTTCATGAGTTCTTAGATCTTAAATAAGGCTCGATGACAGTAACGCAATACGTGAATCATTTCGAGGAGTTAAGTCGCTTTGCCGTAACCCTAGTACCTGATAAGAAAACTAAGGCGCGAAAGATTGAGTGGGGCCTTGAGCCATCTGTTCGAACCAGGGTATTTTCTTGCAGCTCCCTACATACACTCAAGTAGTTCGAGCCGCTTTGCTTGCTGAAATTGATCTGGCCGATTCAAGTAAGATTTGGAGCCAAAAGAAGGGAAGTACCTACTCTGGAGGGCCTGTGAGGAGCAACAGAGTGTTTATTCCTAAGAAGCCGTACTATCAGGAGTACAGACCAGGGCAATCAAGGAATCCCTCCGCAATATCTATAGTATGCTTTGAATGTCGCCTACCAAGACATAAAAGGGCGGACTATCCATGACTGAAACAGAGGAATCAAAACAACTAACCCCAACAATGGAGGCAACTCCAAAATCCATTGCCAAGATACCCACAACCTATTCAAGTTGCTAGGCCAGCAGCTAACCTGCTGAATGGAAGGGGAAGGCCATCATATAACGAAAATCAGAAACCCCAGGGAGGTTCAAACAATGGGATAAGGAACCAAAACACCAGAAATAACAGTGGGAACCGGCCTATGGGAGGACGCATTTTTGCGCTGCAAGAAGAGGAGGAGGAGGAAGACACCCAGGTCATACAAGGTATGTTCGTATTATTTAATACCTTAGTGAAAGTGTTGTTTGATTCTGGAGCATCCCATTCCTTTATATCATTAGCTTGCATGAAATCTTTGTTCTTAGAAGCTGAGGCCTTAGACCAAACCCTAAGCGTTATCACACCCTTAGGAAGTCTAGCGCAAGTAGATTCCATTTGTAGAACGTGTACGTTGCGAGTAACCGACATCCTTATGACTTGCAACATACGAGTAATGGACTTTAACGGGTACGACGTAATTTTGGAAATGGATTGGCTCTCTAGACATCGTGTTCTCATGGATTGCCGACAGAAAAAAATATGAGCACAAGCAGAGGATGGCACTACCGTGCGAATTTAAGGAGAACGATGCGAAATCTTAACCTCGAGTAGTGCCAAAGAGCGCAAATCGAATAACTTTGTAGGAAGATTAACCTGCCTGCTTGCTAGTGTAAACGTCTCATCAACCCCCGAGTTACCATGAGTCATGTGTGAATATGAAAATGTATTCCCAGAAGAACTACCTGGAATACCCCCACACCGTGAGGTTGAGTTTTCGATAGAGCTCCAACCTAAAATTGCATCATTTTCGATCGCAGCATACCGGATGGCTCCCGCCGAGATAAGAGAGTTAAAGGACCAACTTCAAGAATTGCTCAGTAAGGGTTTTATCCGTCCAAGTACATCGCCGTGAGGAGCATCAGTATTATTTGCCAAGAAGAAGGATGGAACCTTACGTCTTTACATCAACTACAGTCAATTAAACAAAGTAATGATCAAGAATCGATACCCTTTACCCCACATAGACGATATCTTCGACCAGCTTCGAGGGGTATCCTGCTTCTCAAATATCGATCTACGCTCAGGCTATCACCAACTCCGAGTTAAAGAGGAAGATATTCCAAAGACAGCCCTTAGAACACGATATGGACACTATGAGTTCGTGGTGATGCCTTTTGGATTGACGAATGCCCCATGAGTTTTTATGAGTTTGATGAATAGACTTTTTCAGCCCTACCTCGACCAGTTTGTAGTGGTTTTTATAGACGATATCTTGGTGTATTCAAGAACTAAGGAAGAACATGAATAGCATTTAAGGATTATTTTGTAGAAACTAAGTGATTCACAACTCTATGCGAAGGCAAGAAAGTGCGAATTTTGGTTACATAAATTGAAGTATCTAGGACACGTGGTTTCTAAAGAAGGGATAGCTGTGCCAAAGTGGAAGCCGTTTCGGATTGGAAGCTACTCGAGAACATCTTTGAAATTCGTAGTTTCCTGGGACTAGCTAGATATTATCAAAGGTTTATCGAAGATTTCTTTAAACGGGCGTGACCAATGACAAGATTAGCACAAAAGGGAGTGAAGTTTGAATGGAGCGATAAGTGTGAGACGGATTTTCAGGAGCTTAAGAAAAGATTGACTAGCGCTCCTATGCTAATCATACCTGAAAGAGAGGATGGATATACAGTATATAGCGACGCGTCTAAGGAAGGCTTAGGATGCATGCTGATGCAAAACGGTAAGGTAATAGCCTATGGGTCAAGACAGATGAAACCTCACGAGCAAAACTAACCTCACGAGCTTGCAGCCATGGTATTCGCACTAAAGTTATCGAGGCACTATCTTTACGGAGAGCAGTTCAAACTATTCTCATACCAAAAAAGTCTGAAATACCTATTCACCCAAAAGGATCTCAACATGAGACAATGCCGGTGGATGGAATACCTGGAGGACTATCAGTTCACTTTATACTATCACCCGGGTAAAGCGAATGTGGTGGCTGACGCCCTTAGTCGGAGGATAAAGAGCACGTTGGCTGGAATAGCGGTAAAGAAATGGAACATGATGGGAATGCTCAATGAATATCAATTCCAACCGTCAGAATCGGGAGATGGGAACTATTTTTGTCTAACCATGGCAACGACAAATCTTCGTCAGCAAATCGTGAATGCCCAAAAGTATGACCAGGAGTCTGAATTTATTCGGAGGCATCTTATCACAGAGGAATCGAAGCCAGGTTGGGTAGTCAATAAACACGGACATCTAGCATACCTAGATAGGCGTTTCGTACCGAATGTCGAGGATCTACGAAGAGACATCCTGAAGGAACATTATTAGTCACTCTTTGCGGTCCACCCCAGAGGAATAAAGATGTACCAAGATTTGAAGAGGCACTATTGGTGGAATGGCATGAAAAGTGATGTAGCAAGATTCGTAGCCAAATGCCTTACATATCCGCAAATGAAGGCCGAGCACCAAAGACCAGGAGGAGCCCTTCAACCCTTAGAGATACCTAAATGGAAATGGGACCACATCACTATGGACTTTGTCTTTAGACTACCAATGTCACCAGCAGGACACGATTCTATCTGGATAATCGTGGATCGTCTCACAAAGTCAGCACATTTCCTACCTGTTCGGACAACCAAAAAAATGGAAAACCTAAGTCAGAAATACGTTCAGGAAATCGTTTGTCTTCACGGAGTTCCATTATCTATCGTATCAGATCGAAACCTACGTTTCACCTCACGATTCTGGCAAAGCCTACAAGCTGTTTTAGGAACAGAGCTTTGTTTCAGCACGACTTTTCATCCACAAACTGACGGACCATTTGAACGTATAATTCAAACTTTAGAAGACATGCTTCGAGCTTGTGTCATGGATTTCAAGGGACATTAGGAAAAGCACCTACCGTCGGTCGAGTTCGCTTACAACAGTAGCTACTAGTCCAGTATCGGCATGCCGTTGTATGAAGCTCTTTACAGAAGACTGTGTCGTTCACCAATTTGTTGGACTGAAGCAAGAGAGAACGCACTTTTTGAACCAAATCTTATACAAGAGACTACCAAGAAGATCTGACTGGTTCAATAACGATTAGCCACCGCTCAGAGCAGACAAAAGAGCTACGCTGATCAGCGATGGAGGCCGCTACAATTTGAAGTAAGAGATCATCTATTCCTAAAGATCCAACCACGACGAAGAGTTATACGTTTTGGCCGAAAAGGAAAGCTAGCTCCAAGGTACATTAGATCATTCGAGATTTTGGCTAAAGTTGGAGAAGTAACATATCGTTTGGCGCTACCACCGCAGCTTGCTAGGGCTCATAATGTTTTTCATGTGTCGATGTTGAGAAAGTACGAACCTGATCCTGCATATATTTTAGATTGGAAGGAACTCCATGTCGATGAGGACGCTACCTTTGAAGAACAACCCGTAAGGATAATCGATCAACGTGACAAAGTTCTTAGAGGAAAGACCATCCCGCTCATTCGAATTCTTTGGAATCACAATGAAATTGAAGAATCAACCTCGGAACGAGAGGATGCCATGAGGGCAAGTTATCCCAAGTTATTCGCAGTTTGAGGTACAACACGAAATTTCAAGGACAAAATTTATTTTTAGGGGGATAGATTGTAATGACCTTGCTCGGACCCTAGTATTAGTGACGGATAATCCACGAGGCCATAGAAGACGGAGGAAGTTCAAAACCCTAACTCGAACAAAAAATCCCAAGTTCGGCTCAAAAATCCTAAAAAGGTCCAAAACACAAGCAATAAAATTTTAGCACCTGGAGAATCTCCTAATATTCTAAATGAAGTAAGTATTATGAAATAATATATTAAAAATAAAAAATCCTCATAAATAGGGTAAAATGACAGCTTTGCCCATAATACAGCAAAAAGTCTTAAAAACTCAAATTTTGACACATGGATATCCTAAATCAAGAATTTAAGTATAATTAAGTAATAAAGGATAAAATAATATTAAAAATAACAAAAATATCCCTTAGTGGCCGACCATTTTGGGAAGTATGCCAAAAAGTGACTTTTTGCTTTATTTTTAGCTTAAAATGATGAGAAAGGTATTAAATTAAATATTATGATGATCCAATATTTGTTGAACAAGTAATATACATAATAATATAGTGTTATAGATCAACAAAAGCAAACAAATGATTATTGAAGTTCATACACTATAAAATAAGTCAAAAAGTCATATATTACCAAAATAACTTAATTTGACTTAAAAGATTACATCTATTTAATTAATTACTATGAAAACTATAATAATACATAAAAAATTATATTTTTCATAAACATACTAAAATAATAGATCTCAGTAGGAAAAGACACCAAAAAAATATATCAAATTAACTTTTAATGCATTTTTTGCACAATAGGGGTACGAAAATCGAGGCAAATCCCTTGATTGATGGGGGATCATATTTTTGTCTCTAAACTGATCCCTAACTATATTTATCTTCCCCATGTCTGAATTCTAGCCCTCAAAAGTTGAATCAACTCAAATCAAACTCAAGTCTCATTTATTAAAATGAAGAAAAAAAGTCATTTTTTTGGTACTTTATGTCCCCCTCTTGTTCTCTAGCCTTTACCTATATAAAGAAAGCCAAACACCCTCTTCTCTACATGAAAATTTTGGCCAAGTGAGGGAGAGAAGTCAGAACTCCTTGATCTTGAGTGTTAAGGTGAGTTTGAGGAAAAAAAAAGAAGAAATTGAGGAGAATTTTGAAAGCTAAGTCTAAATTCATCCTCCACCCTCCTTTGATCTCTCAAATAAGTATGTAAAACCTCTAAACCTTATGTCTAGTATCCCTCAAAATATCTCCCAACACATCTTTTTAAACACTCTAAGAATCAAGAACCGAAATTAAATCGAAAATGCGTCGTAGTTAAAAATTTTGGGGCTGTTATATTTATGGGTGATATGAGATGTTGTATGTTGTTATCTTTGAGTTTGATGACTTATAAGTATTCTGAAATCTTGATATTAAAATCTAAAATACAAGCATGCGAAGAAATGGAACAAAACTTGACATGACATAAGTAAAAGACTTGGACCCTAAGAGACTTGATTTTTGAGAACATAGATGTTTCTGTTATGAATTTTGGAATGCCATAACTAAATATAGAAAATTGATCTAAGCATGTTCTTTATGTCCAAATTTAAATTTTTGTGTTATCTTTCATCCAAAGTTGGTTTCAACTCATTTGCATAAGTAAGACTCGAGATATTGTAATTTTATCAAAGTGTCATTTTTCGACCAGTCAACACTACTGACTTGGAAACCCTAGTTTAAAGTGAGATCCGAACTTTGGTCAAAATATAAAAGTTGTAGATAACATGTATATTTATCTACCCACCAACAATGAGCACAAAATATTAATTTTTGATAGGTCAAAATTGTTTTGAAAATCTCTGTTGAGTTTTAGCCCTCAACGGACACTTCTGTCACATATTTTTGTGTAGCCCAAAACTCCTATTTTTAATGACCTATTCCAAAAGTGGTCTACATAAAAATTATAACTAACATATTGAAGTATTTTATACCCAAAAAGAAGACCTTAAAGCCTCAAGATAATATCCCAAAATTGTTTCAAACCATCTGTTCAAAACCAACTCCACTAAGTTTTGGCGGCTGACAGAATCTATTTTCTAAAATGGCCAAAAGTCTAACTTGTTCCAAACAATTTGTTGGAGGCAATACTGCCAAGATCATTGTTTTTATAAACGATTTTCGGTAAAAAAATTAACTGGATAAGTAAACGCCGAAACGGGCTCCAGATAAAATTTTTGACAACGAGCGATCAAAATAAAACTCATGCAACCAAAGTTAATTTAGAATAATACCTTTTGTCGATCTATTCTTCAACTACGATTTGATTTTGAGTTGAAACTTCTGTCAGATCTTCTACTGTATTCTCTTATGCGATCTTCGAATGTAATGTGGGTTATGAATTATCAAAATCTTGTATTGGAAAAATTCTGATATCTTTCTTCTTGAAAAATAAAATATAATATCATGATATATGAGATATCAAACTGGTTCAGTCTACCCGCGTATATATAGGGCTATAGCAGGGACCTATGGAGTAATTATAAGTAAAACTTCTAGTGGAACACAGATACCTACTAGTGGTTTCTGCAATTATGGAAAGACGCAGCGGTTTCTATAATTTTTATAAAACACTAAATTACAGTTCACACCACTAAAGAACTATAACTGCACTCTGACCCATAATCTCAAAACCTTCTTGTATTGAGCTCCTATTATTAAATGCTTAACATTTTTTTCCACGTTAAGATTCTCGATACCTGTTAATTAAATTTAATTACTGATACTTTAATTTAATTGGTATGTTGATATTCCTTAAGCCCTTCCGCTTAACTTATTTGACCGCTGGATAATCAAATCCACCTGCAAAGTTTGGCCTGGTCAAAACTTATAAGCATCCTTAAGATGGTATCGTCAATCTCGATATTTTGGGACATGAATTTCGTTAATAATTAATATTTACTATATAAATAATATCGCTATCTAACTCACTGAAAATATAGACCCATATAAGATCGCACCCTATAATAAATCAAAACAACGAATATTAAATATATGCAAATCAATAATTATTTTAGGATTAAGAGGAAGCATTATTCATAATAATCTTAGAGTGTAAATTAATTTATATAGTCAGTATAAAATTAATTAACCCAAATATTCCGTTCAATACACACAAAGTGTACTAACACGGAAAGTCCGAACAATAGACGACGCTATTATCTGTTCCTTGTAACCAAGACATGCCTACTAAAATTTTGTGTTATAGTTGTACTGATGGTATGCCCATTTCTATCTAAACTGTGAACATAAAACTTATATTCTGTAAGGATCTAAAATCTGATATTCTGCGTGTAAGCCGTACTTTACACACCAAATTAAATACCATACAGAATATCAGACATTCATGCATAACATTAAGAAATGATATACATAAATTTCTCATAAAGATTCTCATAAAATAAAAAAATAATTTTATTAAAATAAAATTAAATACTAAAAACTTGATTTTTAGTATACCAACCATAACAAAACTACTCTTAACTCTAAACATGAAACTTGTAGGGGACTTGTTGAACTAGAACATACTAAAAAAATGGGCTCATTTGGACTTGATATGATACCCCAAAATTGAGACCAACAGAAGCACGTTTTTGGTAAAAATCTTAAGAAAAGTGCTGAACCGTTTTTGCTTAGAATATTTTGTTCACCTTTTGCCTTAGATTTTGGCCTTGGTGTTAAACAAGAGAGTTGTAAAAAATATTTTTATCTAAATGATATATAAAATCATAACTTGATTCTAAGTTTAGATACTCCAAAACCATGTCGGCTCTTTTAATTTAATACTTGATTTTTTGCCTTAAAAGTTGATAAGTGTGAAATTGGGTACTGTTGCTATGAGACCCGTGTCTTTGTATGATGATCAACTTGAATTAGTTGATTAGTGCTTTTGAGAGAATGTATGACGATTTAGAACTCATGCTATCATGTTGAGTCATATCTTGAGAATTATAGCTTGTGCTTTACATAATTGTACCTTATACTTTGCAAATTATACCATGAATCTTGTCATACTAGTTGATGCCATGCTATAGATGGTTGTATTTGAGATCCATATCATATATCATTAACATTGTCACTTGCATCCTGGTTTGATGGAGTCCATCTGTGCAAACCGTTGTTGTGATGGGCTGTATTGAGATCGTCGTTCTTGATTTTAAGTCTAAGACGTCCTTGGTTGCCATTTTTCAAAAATATTTTGGGATGTATTTCCCTCGTACACCCTGGGTGCATTCCCGGTGTTATAGATTTGGCTTATACACCCTGGGTGCATGCCTGGTGTTTGAAATAGTTTATGGATATTGTTGGGCACCATGGGTTCATCGCTAGCATTCTGATTTCGATAGCTTGGACTTCTGAATTGACACCAGTAAAAGTATCATGAGTTTTAAGGTGGAACAAATCGCTTGATATATGAGGGCAGTGCCAATAAGACCATGAGGCAATGACAATAAGTTCCTGGGGCAACGATAATAAGTCCTGAAACAATGATAATGATTCTCTGTGGGCAGTGACAATAAGTCCCAAAGTGGTGCGGACCCCATGCCGTTGCCATTGAGTAAAATAGTTGTGGCATGAAGCCCGACGACGCATTTACTATTTGCAATGATGCTCGATGATGGCTATAGTGATCAAATGCCAGTGAAAGTCTACTCTGGTGATTCCCAGTGTGAAATTTCTGTTATAATTTAGGTGCATATTGGGTTAGGCATCTGCATTTTATATATGTATGTTTATTAACTTATCTGCTATCTTGTCATAAATTTGTCTGTCTCCTTGACTATAGATTGTATTGGGCATTATATGGTATATATTGTAGTAAATTTTGTGTCGTGAGATTAGTTAAAAGATTAGAGTATTTTACTTCTGGACCTTGGCTCATGGTATTCGTACCACATGTGAGGAGTTCTTGGAGGAAGTCATCCCCGAGGGAGAAGAAGAGTTGGAAGAACAGGGTGAGTTCCAAGAGCACACGAATCCTGCTGATGCATTCTGAAGAATCAAAGATTGCTACTTTTGTTCTTATATTCAGTTTTTCCCGTGTTTAGCGTAATTTTTAAAATTTCTTGGTGAAATTGTAATAGTTATGTAATTTTGAACGATTCAGAACTCGTTTATGATATAATAACTATCGTATGTAAATATAAATGTATGTCTAGTATATTCTCATATTTATATTTATGTATGTCCCGACGTGCCCGAAGGACGAGGCACCACAGATACCATCTTCAATCTCAAGGTTACAGAACCTTACAAACTTGAACTTGTGAGGTAACAATCTCAGTGGTTCATTACCTGGTTCAATTAGTAGCTTGAGTTCATTTATAAAGCTCCAACTCAGGAAGAATGAACTCAACAAGAAAATTCTATTGATGCCATCGAATGTGCAAATAGCTCTAAGAAATAAGGGGTTTTCAGTATCCTTTTCGATAGGGTTAGAAAGTTCAATACACGTTGTTAGGGGCAAATTTGGAACACAACATCAACTTTTATACTTACCTTAGCATTTTTCATCTACTATCTTAACGGTGAATAAACAGGAGGCAAAATTTGAATATGATATCAAGAGTAGGAGGGAGTGCAGTTTTATTTTAGAAACTATAGGAGTGTCCTTGAAGTTTTCATAAACTTTTGTGGACGTAAATGTAATTTACCAAAAAAAACACTAAGAAAAAAGAAGGCAAAGATAACGGGGGAGAGAGGGTACCATTGTCAAAAACATTTACGAAACAAAAAATAGAATACTTAATTAGTAAACTATGCATAAATACTTACATATTTTTTAGTATACTTAACAAAGAAATGAGTACATTTAACGTTATTATTGGTTGGCACACGCATGCACGTATAAATGTGTATTTAAAAAATAAAATAGTTAAAAAAGTTAAATTTAATATTAAAATAATATTTAATTATAATTTTTAAATTAGTAATGGAGCAAAATTTGATAAGTATTTTAAATAAAACAAAAAGTTCACACTACTTGAGATTTAAAGTAACACCAAATAAGTGTATTTTTTTTTACTAAAAAATCAAGTTAGCGAAGATCAAGTTAGTGATGTCACTTAATATACCAATATAGATTTAAAAGTATGAGAGTTGTTAAATGTACATACAAAGGTATACTTGTCAGTGTACTAAGAAAAGTATATATGTAGAAGCTTCAAGTAAAGAAACAAATTATTATTATTGATCTTAAATATTTTGTTGTTCTATGTGTTAGATAGGCTTGTAAATGAGCATAGCTGACCTGATTATTGAATTAATTGCGAGTTTGGAAGTGAATTCAAGCTCGCTCTATTTAATATTTGAATAAAGTACAAAAAAATTTTAATACCCCATCAGAAAGTTTGAAGTTAAATAACTTAATTTGTTTATGCAGCACACGCATTTAAATAAATTGGAAAATAACGGAATGTTCTTATTGGCAGTTGCACTTTCCACTTTAATTTTTTTTTGTCTTTGTTTATTTTCATTTTACTGTTTGATTAACACTATCGACTTTATTCTCAGCGTGTGATTAGTTTAATTTTTTTTTTGGTAGGTTTTTTGGTTTTTTCAGTTTTTGGACATTTTAATTTTAAAAATAAATAATATTAAAAGATAAAAAAAAAGTCAATTAATTACAATAAAAAACCAAATAAATACGTTTTCCAAAAAAATTTTAAGTAAAATTTAAAAAAAAAAAAAAGCTGACTCAAACAAAAGCCCAGTTTATTCGATTGATGGAAGCTTTTTAAAAGTTTGGAGACTCCTAGATGTTCACAACCTTTCCCGTGGTGTTTCTTTGAACTTTGAAGTATTGAAATCCAACAAAGAAAGAAATCCAACAAAGAAAAAAAAACATTTGGAGAAAAGAAAAAGTAGAGAAAGAGAAAAGGAGGGAGAGAGGGGTAACATTGTCCAAAATTTTACAGAAAGTGAGAAGCTTTAGAGATGCTAAATGCAAACTTTTTTTTCCTAGTATATTCGTTAAATACATTGAAGACTTACTTCACAATGCTTAAAAATTAATTTATACTTATGAGTAGTGCATTAAATAAAAAAATATATGTATTTTAAAATTTTCCTAAAAGCTTCCAATAAATGTAGAAGTATGTGTTACATTTGCTTGCTAATGAGCAGAGCTGAGCTGAATACTGAGCCTATGACTAGTAATAAAAAAAGTTATTTTTTAAATTTTTAGTTGAAAAATTATTTGAATTAAAAATAAATTATTTGATAAATAAATTTTCAAATTAACTCTTTAGGTTTTAATTGAGGTTAGTTGTTTTGCTCTCAACTGAAATTGAATAACATTATTCATTTATATTCTTGGTATTAATAATAAATAAGTTTAGTTGATATCTACCCAAAACAAGTTATTAAAAAAATATATTATTAATTCTTTTTAAATGAATATTATTTTTTCAGATTATATTCAATATTTATGATTATGTCATATTATTTAATAAAATAATTCACTTATTCTAATATTTTATTATTATTACTTTTATTATATATTTATATAGCAACAAAAGAATAATCTGGTTGTTGACCTTTGAAGCTCCTGAAGTGTTTTTGGTATTTTTTACTATTAATTTTAATTATAAATTATAATTTATTTTAAATATTTATAAATTTTATTATAAATTATAATTATTTTTTTAATTATAAAATATAATTTTTATTAAATATTTATAACTCTTATTATAAATTATAATATATAAATTATTAATTTCAGTCACGTAAAATAACACTAATGCACCCACAGTAAGATTAAGAATAATGAATGAATCTGCCTAAATACCATTGAAAAGGAGAGATATCCTTCTAACAGAAAAAGTAATTGCTTTTTGGAAACTTTTTCCAATTGTGTTTCCAATGAATGGAAAGTGGGGTGATCCATCCCATTCTTCCTTTCCATAATGTCTCTCACCCACCAGAATCTCCTCTCTCCTGTGGGGTCAGGCCAGTCTCCCAAAGCAAGTCATTGTTGTTATTAAACTTGTAATCAATTACTAATTTAAGTATTAATATGAAATTTATAAAACAAATGTTTTTAAAATTTATTTTTAAATCAAAATCCAAAAATAAAAATTGTGATAAATACTCCAATACAAATTCTAATAAAACAATTTAAAAGTTAAGCATAAATAATTTGTTTATTTTGTTTTATTTATTTTTATACTTAAAAAAAAAATTATTATTTAATCGAAAAGTAATATTTTCTTAGTCCTATCTCGAGATTAGCTAAAAAATATAATTAATAAAAAAAAGAATTCAAAGAAAATAATAATATATTAAAATAAACCCATAAATTAGATTTTATATTATTTATTTTTGTATTTAATATTTTTTTATTTTTTAACTAAAATTTTTATTTTTTTAATTTCTTTAATCAAGATAATACAAAGCAAAAAAATAATTAAAAAATTAAAAATTAAAAAAAAATAAACAAAATAAAAATAAAAATTATTCTTCTCTCTCTCTCTCTCTCTCTCTCTCTCTCTCTCATATAATAGTTTCGGTCTTTTCACTCCAAATAGCACATCTCACCAGTAATCCCATCATCCCACCATCCTTCCTTCCCCTCCTACCGCTTACTATTTTCTTCTACCGCTTACTATTTTTAATTTTATCGTCCTCTCTCTCTCTCTCTCTCTCTCTCTCTCTCTCTCTCTCTCTTATCCCTGCCCTATAGTATAGGCTACTACTATTTCTGTCTTCTCCCTCCCCCCATCTCTCTCTCTCTCCAACCACTTGTTTCTTTTTTCTTTCTTTTGGATTCCATTTACCAGAGTTTCTTTTCTGAAACAAACTCCCCGGCGGAGTCGCTGCCTGCCAACGGGCCGCCCAGTCATGGCGAAACTCGTAGTGCAAGTTCTGGACGCCAGTGATCTCATGCCCAAAGACGGACAAGGGTCGGCCAGCCCATTCGTCGAAGTCGACTTCGACCAACAGCGACAGAGAACGCAGACCAAATCCAAAGATCTCAACCCCCAATGGAACCAAAACCTCCTCTTCAACATCACCAACCCCACAGATCTCCCCAACCAGACTATCGACGTCGTCGTCTACAACGACCGGAATGGGGGTCACCACAACAACTTTCTCGGCCGCGTCAGAATTTCAGGGGCTTCTCTTCCCTTCTCCGAGTCCGAAGCCATGGTCCAGCGCTACCCACTCGACAAACGCGGCCTGTTCTCCCACATCAAGGGCGATATTGCGCTCAAAGTCTACGCAGTTCACGGCCCGTTTGCTCAGTCCGACGACACACACAATGCCACCCACAACGAAACCAAAACCAGAGACCCTCCGTTCCAAGATATCGACACCAACAATCTTGACGACGAGTACAAGCCCCTTGGGGAGGCCAAGAAGCAGCAGAAGACGAAGGAGAAGGATAAAGAAGCGAGGACGTTTTACTCCGTCGGAACTGATCAGGGAGGTCCGGCTGCGGCTCCGACTGCCCCGCCGCCGGAAAATCCAGACAATGTCGAAGCTAGAGCCGACTTCGCTAAGGCCGGTCCGGCGACCACCGTGGTTCACATGCAGTTCCCGGGGATGAGGCCTGAATTTGGGCTGGTGGAGACAAGGCCGCCGGTGGCAGCGCGGATGGGCTACCGAGGCGGTGACAAGACGGCGACCACTTACGATCTAGTGGAGCAGATGCATTACCTATACGTGAATGTGGTGAAGGCAAGAGATCTTCCGGTGATGGACATCACGGGGAGCCTAGACCCGTACGTGGAAGTGAAGCTCGGGAACTACAAGGGAGTGACCAAACACTTGGAGAAAAACCAGAACCCGGTGTGGAACAAGGTTTTCGCCTTCTCCAAAGAGAACTTGCAGTCCAATATGATCGAAGTCACAGTGAAAGACAAAGACATCGGGAAGGATGATTTTGTTGGGCGGGTCTTCTTCGACATCGGGGAAGCGCCTCTCCGGGTGCCGCCAGACAGCCCCTTGGCTCCTCAGTGGTATAGATTGATGACCAAGAAGGGGGATAAGGTGACAGGCGAGATCATGCTCGCGGTTTGGATCGGAACGCAGGCCGACGAGGCCTTTCCGGAGGCCTGGCACTCCGATTCCCACGACATTAACCAACACACCCTCTCCAATACTCGATCCAAGGTCTATTTCTCACCAAAATTGTATTACCTTCGGGTTCATGTCATCGCAGCCCAGGACCTTGTCCCCACCGATAGAACCCGACCACCGGAGACCTTGGTGAAGGTACAAGTCGGCAATCAGGCCCGGGTCACCTGGCCATCCAAGCTTCGGACTGTTAACCCTGAATGGGATTTTGAGCTTATGTTTGTAGCTTCTGAGCCCTTCGATGAGCTCATGATGATCAGCGTCGAGGAGAGAATTGGCCCGGGTAAGGACGAGGTTCTAGGGAGGCTGCGCATACCGGTTAGAGACATTCCGCAGAGAGTGGACTATGCTAAGTTCCCCGATGCTCGCTGGTTCAACCTCCTCAAGCCTGCCATACCGGAAGATGAAACTGAGAAGAAAAAAGAAGCAAAATTCTCGAGCAAAATTCACCTACGCCTCTGGTTGGATGCCGGTTACCACGTGCTCGATGAGTCCACACACTTCAGCAGCAATCTTCAGCCATCGTCGAAGCATTTGAGGAAGCCCAGCATTGGTATTCTTGAACTCGGGATACTGAGTGCCCGCAATCTGCTTCCGATGAAGAGCAAAGATGGCAGAACCACAGATGCCTACTGTGTCGCAAAGTATGGGAATAAATGGATTCGAACCAGAACGCTTCTTAACACCCTCAATCCTCGCTGGAATGAACAATATACATGGGAAGTTTACGATCCGTGTACTGTAATCACTATAGGCGTTTTCGACAATTGGCACATCAATGGAAGTAGAGAAGATGCGATGGATCAGAGAATCGGGAAAGTAAGAATTCGGCTATCAACTTTAGAGACAGATCGGATTTATACCCATTACTACCCATTGCTGGTTCTTCAACGATCTGGTTTAAAGAAACACGGGGAACTTCATTTGGCGCTTCGGTTCACTTGCACAGCCTGGGTCAACATGCTGACACAGTACGGCAAGCCATTGCTTCCAAAAATGCATTATGTCCAGCCCATACCCATAAGGAACATTGACTGGCTTCGTCACCAGGCAATGCAGATAGTGGCAGCACGGCTATCCAGGGCGGAGCCCCCACTCAGGAGGGAGATTGTCGAGTACATGCTGGATGTGGATTACCACATATGGAGTCTGAGACGAAGCAAAGCCAACTTTCACCGCATAATGTCACTCCTCTCCGGAATTTCAGCCGTCTTTAGGTGGTTTCACGACGTCTGCAACTGGAGAAACCCAGTCACAACATGTCTTGTTCATGTCCTGTTCTTGATACTGGTCTGCTACCCGGAATTGATCTTGCCCACAGTTTTCCTCTACCTGTTTGTTATTGGGTTGTGGAACTATCGGTTCAGGCCGAGGCAACCGCCCCACATGGACTCGAAGCTATCACAAGCAGAGAATGTCCATCCAGATGAGCTCGATGAGGAATTCGATTCATTCCCAACTTCCCGTCCCACAGACATTATGAGGATGAGGTATGACCGGTTAAGGAGCGTTGCGGGGAGAATACAGACAGTGATTGGGGATTTGGCAACACAAGGGGAGAGAGCTCTAGCCATTCTTAGCTGGAGGGATCCAAGGGCCACAGCTATTGTCATCATCTTCGCGTTGATCTGGGCAGTCCTCCTTTATGTTACTCCATTCCAGGTTGTTGCAGTGGTCATTGGGCTGTACTTGCTGCGACATCCTCGGTTCAGAGGCAAGTTGCCTTCAGTACCGGTCAACTTCTTCAAGAGATTATCAGCCAAGTCAGATATGCTTCTATGACATGGAGATTACTGTTTAGATATTCTTGCGTAAATCAAAAGGATGGTTCAGTAAATAAGACCAATAAGATTATTGCAGCTATAGACAATAAGGAAACGTAAAAATGTGCTTTTCCCCAGCCAAATCCGCCCACAGAAGAATCTCACTTTACTTCAGGAGGGCATATCCTATCTATTCTTCAATCCCATGTAATAGACTGACCACTCTTTTTTGCACATTTTGTTAAATGTATTATGAGAGCAAAGTTTTATTAGAAAGTTCAATTGTCCAGTAAGAGTATTGCAGCTACAGACAATAAGGAATAGCAAAAATGTGCTTTTCCCCCAGCCAAGCCCACCCACAGAAGAATCTCACTTTACTTCGGGAGGACATATCCTATCTATTCTCCAGTCCCATGTAATAGACAGACCACTCTTTTTGGCTATTATTGCACATTTTGTTAAATGCATTATGAGAGCAAAGTTTTATTAGAAAGTTTAGTTGTGGTTGTAAGCAATGCCAGAAATGCAGCCTACATTAGTTTGGTTCAAGCAGCTTTTACAACAAAAAAGTAAGATTCAGATTGAGAAAACCCACCAAATTGAAGTGAGATTATAGGCTGGTACAACAGAAAATATATTACAGTTACTCTTACATGTACAGAAAATCGATACAAGAAGACTGTTATTGAAACTGATCAAAAGCTTAAAAAATTTCCTCCAGTCTCTTCCTGATGTTCAGTGACAAATACATCCATGGCTTATTTTTGGCTGTCTTCAGTGACAAATACATCCATACCTTCTCGTAAGTACAATCATACCCACATTCACTAATGCACCAATCCTAAAATATATGTAACTGCAACTGTGAACAAGCTTACAAGCATTCTTCCCACTCCTTGCACGCTCACCATAAACTGGCGCCTTGCATGCTTTCTCTAACTTTGCTTTTCTATAATTTCCACCATAATTCCTTAGTCCTCTCTGTTGAATGGCTCTTACAATTTCCTCATAACAACCCAGAGAGTCTCTGATTGAATCGATTTTACCCATGAGCAGAGGGAAACTGTTCTCCCCTCCAAAATAATTTCTTCCGCTGCAAGTGTGGTTTGCTAGTACAAGGTTCTGGGTTTCTCAAACAAGCACAGCCTCATCCGCGTTGGAACAGGAAGAACTTGTCTCACCCATACCATTTCTTTGGCTGTTAGGTTCTATCCTCAATGCCCTGATCATTTCCTTGAAAAATTGGATGTTGTCTTCACAGTAGCCGAAGCATGCTATCCAGACCATGAGCACCTGCACATAACCCTTGCTGTGACCGCATTAAGCAATAGAGCAAACTTCATAAAGGAGCAAAATGCAGTCATATGGAAATGCATCCACTAAGATAATCAAACAGACAACAAACTTCAATTATAATAAGTCACACACCGCTTGCCAATCTATAGAAATCAAAAACAAAAGAAAACCCTTGAATGAAAGAGAAATCGAGACTCAAAAATACGATAAATAACAAACCCTATCCCATAACGAATTAGCATTCTCAACATTATACCCATAGTTGTCAAATCGAGAATCAAATTGTAAATCGTAACGATTCGGCTATAAATGATAAGCATATAGTGTAATAGGTAAGACGTTTGCATCTAGGACAAGAAATGTGAGTCTGAGCTTTATTGTGATCAATGATTCTATATTGCATTTTTAATTATGTTATGATTTATAACAATTCATATACACATTTTTAGACTTTGGGACATCCAATTCAAAATCAATTGGCAATCGGTGGAAAGATAATATAAAAATGAACATAAATGAAATAGACACTTGGTAAAAATGATATAAAAATGAACGAAATGAATAAAATAGACACTGCGTAAAAATTTAACTCGCGAAACTACCACCCCACACAATTTTGATACTAATTATATCATGTTGGAATTTATAGCCATCTAATTCAAAATCAATCACTGTTTGATAAAAAACCATCTAGTATATATAAATAAGGTTGGGTGGCTTAGAAAAGTGACGTGGGATAAACCTCTATAATGTAAAATTATAAGTTAGAAGAATTACGAACTCGAGACTTGCTTGGTATTGAATCGATTCCTTAATTTATCAAACCGAATCGTATCAAATCATGTGATACGTATCGTGAATTGTACTATTCTTACTTTCGCCGATTCACTCTATCGAAACGAATTGATTACTAAATATATCGAAACGAATCGTACGATACATATCGTGAATTGTACGATTCTGATAACAGAACTTATACCCAAAAATTCTAACATTGCGTTCCAACTAAATAATCAAAAAATTGTGAAGATACAAATTCACAAAACTTTCGCCTTTTATTTGACCTGAAACTCGTATTTATTTTAAAAGTGAGTATCCAACTAAATGTACATTACATAAACTTGAGTATTTACAAGAACTTTATAATCCAAATCAACATCATATAGTAAATAAATTAGCCAAACTTAGCTATAAGATCAATATATTCTATAACATAATGAAACTCAAGGATTAATTGTAATAAAAAAGTGCTTTATTGAACAAAAATAATGCCAAAATATATATAAATAAACATTCAATAAATGAATCTTATGTTGGATAGCTTGATATATATTATTAGGCCAAATTCTTAACAGCTTAAGCTTTGGGGAATTTGGGCCCAACAATGTATATTAAGCTATCAAGCATTCCTCCTCACGTGCGACCTTGTATCACACATGGAGAAACAAATAAACTGAACTAAATAAGTACACCAACGCACACAGTGCACAATAATAAATATAACAGAGAAACAATGTTATAAGATTTGAACCCAAAATCTCATGGAACGAAAACTCTAATGCCATGTTAAGGGAAGAAACTGTTAGAGTTGGCATACTGAAAATCATATTTTTAGTATTTTTAATTTTATAAAATTAATTTTTCATTTTATGAGAATCTTTATGAGTAATATATGCATATCATTTATTTGTTATGCATGGATATTCGATATTCTGTATAGTATTTAATATGGTGTGTAGAGTACGATTTACACATAGAAAATCAGATTTTAGGTTCTTGCACATATAAGTTTTATGTTCACAGTTTAGATGAAAATGAACATATCATCGGTACGACTGTAGGACAGAGTTTTATTAGGCCTGTCTTGGTTACAGGGAACAGATAATAGCGTCGTCTATTGTTCCGACTCTCTGTGCCAGTACACTTTGTGTGTATTGAACAGGACATTTAGGGTAGGGTAATTAATTTTATACTGATTTTATAAATTAATTCACATCTCAAGGTTATTATGAATAGTGTTTATCCTCTTAATCCCGAAATAATTATTGATTTGCATATATTTAATATTTTGTTATTTTGATTCATTAGAGAGTGCGATCTTTTATGGATTTATATTTTCAGTGAGTTAGATAGTAGTATTATTTATATGGCGAATATTATTTATTAACGGAATCTACGTCCCGAATGATCAGGATTGACGATACTGCCTTAAGGGTGCTTATAAGTTTTAATCGGGTCAAACCCTACAGGTAGATTTAATTATCCGGCGTTGAAATAAATTAAACGGAAGAGTTTAAGGAATATCAATATGCCGATTTAATTAAATTGTCAGTAATTAAATTTAATTGGCGGGTTTCGAGAATCTTAACGTGGTGAGAAATGGTAAGCATTTAATAATAGGAGCTCAATGCAAGAAAATCTTGAGATTATGAGTCAGAGTGCAATTATAGTTCTTTAGTGGTGTGAACTGTAATTCAGTGTTTTATGGAAATTGCAGAAACCGCTACATGTCTTTTCATAATTGCAAAAACCTCTAGTAGGTGTCTGTGTTCCACTGGAAGTCTAACTCATAATTACTCTCCAGGTCGCTACTGTAACCCTAAGTAGGCTAAATCAATTTTTGATGATTCATGATCATTATTATGATATTATTTTTTCTTTCAAGACTTAATTATATCGGGATTCTGCCGGTACAAGTTCTCGGAGAATCGTAGCCCACACTACGTTCGAGGATCGCGTAAAGAAATACAGTAGAAGATCTGACTGGAGCTTCAACTCGGAATCAAGTCGTAGTTAAAGATTAGATCGACAAAAGGTATTCATCTAAATTAACTTTGGTTGCACAAGTTTTATTTTGGTCGTTCTTCGTCAAAAATTTTATCTAGAGCTTGTTTCGGCGTTTACCCGTCTAGTTAATTTTTTACCGAAAGTCGTTTTACAAAAACAATAATCTTGGTAGTTTTACCTCCTATAGAAACCTGGTATATAAATATAACAAGAAAACAATATCACAAGACTTGAACCTAAGACTTGAACAAGACCTCGTGCCAATATATATATAATTGGCATACATCTACAAAACCCATTAATAAATACCATATGTAGAGGATCAGAATTGAGATCTACTATTCCCGTTCAAGCTGGCTAATAGTCCGGGGCAAATTTCACGTGTGCCTACACAAGAAAATGGGTGAGATGCCCACCGGTGGCTTTTACCGGTGGACCCTCCGACGATCAAGTCAGATAAGGGGTTAAAAAGAGAGAAGAGTTTGAGAGAGTAATTTGACAAAGTTTCCCCTAATAAAGAGAGTGTATACATTTGCCTTTGAGAGTGTTGGCTATTTATAGGAAGAAATATACTTGACCCGCTTTTGGAGTCCGACCCGACCCAAGCAGGTCGGGTGGTACTCCCTCTCTCTGATCAATGTATAGCCTTCAATCTGATAGTGACTTATCATTACCATCATTATATCTTTCTGCAAGTCCTCTTTGTCACATCAGGCTATCCATCGGTACCCAGAGTTGGTTCAACTGCTGCTGACCTCTCATTATGAGCTCCACCTTCTGATACGCGTATCATGAGGCACTGATTACCAAGCACTAGCCTTGAACTCGGCCTTCAAGGTCGTTCAACGAGTCCTGCTCGGACATGATCGCCAAACGCTCCTCTTGTTGCCGAACACCTCTCTTCGAGACCATGCCCGAGTCTCTCTCCTGAGCTCTGGCCCATAGCCGTTCCACGATTCCGCCTGTCCCAAGATCCTACAAGCTCGGAAGCACTGTCCCCGCATGCTTGGACGACTTCCCGAGCAAGGAGGGGTATACCGAGGTACAAGTTCATGGGCAAGTGGCTGCTACACTGTATGGCATCCCACGTGTGTGCCACGTAGCCCTGATCGGAACTCGTCGTCCCTCAACATCAATCCACAAACTTAGTCAATGGTTGACACTTTTCCCGTGAAATTCAAGATTTCATAATTCTTAATCAGCATTTAGTTTTTGAATAAGCAAACAGATGTCTACTAGTTGTCTTGAGATTCATGAATGATAAAAAAAAATGGCCATCGGCAAACTCTAACCATTCTTATGAAATGAGAATAAGTGAAAGAAACACATTTCCTAGATTGATAAGTGAACGAGTCATATAGATGTCAAGGATAAAGTCACATCACCCTTTGTTAAGTTGTAACATAAGATTGAGTAGCACATAGGTTTAAAATAAGTGGACAAATTTTTGCCAGTTGTGAATCTCGAGACTCTGGCGTGATAAAGTATTGGCCATTGCATTTGTTAGGTTACGTGTTATATTTTGTCTAGCACTATTTTGAGTACATTAGGGCTTGTGATAAGTCACATATTCCCACAATTCTAGGTCAATTTCATTTGAGAGTTCGAGTGCAATTACACAATCATACCCACTTGCTTTCATGGGTAGTTACAATCTAACCTAAGAGTCATCAGCACTAAGAGTAAGAACCCCCATTCCCTAATCTCCTCTCCTTTGCACATCTGCTTCTCTATTTAGCCTCTGCCTCTATGCTTCTCTTTGTCCTATAGTATCTCTTCACCTTATCTTTCCTCTTAATCTTTCTCTATCGGTTCCTATTTGTTAGGATTATTGGAGAGAGAGAGAGAGCCAACAATCAATTAGTTATGATACATTCCAAGAGGGTCAATATTTCACAGAGTAACATGAAGATTTAGTCCATGTGAAGAAGCATCAAATAGAAATAAATGGGTGATAATAGGACTGAAAAAATTTGCAAAGTATTCCCAAAAACAATATTAGTAGCAATTCTCTTGCAGAGCACAAATTCGGTCAAATTAACCATACTGAACTTTATTAACAATCCATTTCCAACTCATTACTAAAACACTATCACTCTAGAGTTTCACCAATAATATCAGAGGATTATCCATTCTCATTGAAAGCATTGTGCCTCCAGCTGAGGGTAGCTCTGCAAGGATAGCATCCAACAGAGTCAAAAGATTAACTCCAGTGTAACTACCAAAATAATTTCTGAAGGAGCAATTATTTAACTACTCAAATTACAATCAGTTAAGATCATGGTAGTCAAATCATGGATCAAAATCTTTATCTTTCATTTTTCAGTTCAAGTTTTAATTCTCAGCTTTTTATTCGTAATCATTCAACAAATATTTTTTTATTACACCATATTCTCTTTTATTCTCACTAATATCATCTTCTCCTAAGGTTGACAAAAAATTCCACTACATCTCCTCTCCTGCCATTTTTATTTATTTATCTTACCCTGTTTCCACCTCGATAAAAACACAAGAGGAGACGGGACAATACATTTCCTCCACCGACTCACTCCATTGCCATCCCAAACGGGCAAAAGTGTCTTCCATTGCTCTAATGCCGTCTCCTAGAATTAAATACCACACCATTGATGTAGAATTGGCTATTTGGCCTACATGCCAAAATTCCTCATCTGTTAGTTAGGTTCAATTATATCCAAACTGGTGCGGCTGTTTTTAAATGCTTGAATTGAATGAAAAGTTTCAAAACAAAGCTATACCTACTTGTACTAAAAACAAACGATGCCAAGGCAAGCAGTATTGAGAAGAGAAAAACAGTGCCGAAATAAAGAATAAATAAACATCCAATAACAAAATCCTATATTATGATAAAGAATAAAACATCCATCTACAAAAACCATTAATAAATACAATTAATACAACCTTTTTCTTGTGAAGTTCATGATTTCACTTCATAATTCTTGAGCAGTGTTTGGATTTTAAATAAGCAGCCTGATATCGGCCAGCTGTGAGTTTCGAAACTCATTCATAATTAAAAAATTGGCCATTGGTAAACTCCAACCATTCCTATGAAATGATAGAATTTGAAAGAAATAATCTTGCTAGAATGATTTTAACCATCAATTCCTATAGATGTCCAAAATAAAAGTCAATCAACCTTTCTAAATTGTAATATCGTTTGAGTAGTATTTGGGTTTGAGATAAGTGGCCAAAACTTTTTTTATCACGCATGAGACTCATGTGTGATAAGAAAGTTTTGGCCGCTAGATTTGTTAAGTTGCTCATGAGTCTCGAAACTCATGCGTGATAAGAAAGTTTTGGCCATTAGATTTGTTAAGTTGCGTGTTATATATTGCCTGGCATTATTTTGAGTTCATTTTAGCTTGTGATAAGTTGGGTATTGGCTGGAAATTATTGTGGGGAGATTTGATTGGAGTTGGGCTAAGTTTGTGATGTTTGATGGCTATTCATAGACTGAGTAACTGTCTTTGAGATAACTCATTCCTCTTGACTAGTCCAGTGATGTTGGATAGCACCAATTCTTTGATTTGGTCATCGGCTTGCAGTTTGGCCATTGCAACTCGAGAAACATCCGAGTATATTTCTGGGGAAACCAAGCAGCCAGCCACTGCTTGAACTGCCAAAAAACGATGGATCGAATAGGCTGCTCTAGTAATGTCATGATAGTTGAATTCTATTCAACCTAATATCAGGTGTAGCTTCTCATTTTGGAACTGCTCTTAAGATTTGGATAGTGACAGCCTGAGCATATTCACAAAAGAGTAATGATAAACAACTGTATGAGTTGAAGAAAAAGAATCGAAGGTTAAACCAAAAGGGACTTGCTGCATGCTATGCAAAGTTAAGCAGCTTGTGGCAGGTGATTAATTATTATTAGGAGTTTCAAGTTGTTTGTAATGTTGATAGGGTTAAATTTCAACAGATGATTGAAAAGAAGCTATATAACTTTCTTGTTGGGCCTTAATAAGAGTATGAGCATATTCGAGTTCAAGTTAGGATAAGATCTTTTTTTGTCCCTAAAACAAGCGAATTCTTATTTTCAACACCTAATAGCACAGTACACACTTCTAGTCAGGATCATCCTGCTTTGATTGTTTCCTCCACTAGTTAAGATGGCAGACCGGGCCAGTCCAAGCATAATGGCTATAATATTTCAATAGCCAATGGGTTTGTTTTTCTAAAATGAAACTCATTGATTTTATGGAATGGTACTATTGATGGAAACCAAAAGAAAACCAGAGCACATAGAAGAGAAGCCTATTATTTTATGGGCTGAGATGAAGTAGGAAATAAAATTGAAGCATCTTCCATCCTTCCTATAGGAGGTAATTAAACCTGACGCAATTGTCCACATCTAATTAACTACTACATAAGTTTTGAGAAACTCTTTATGAGGTTTGATGTTAGAGAAGAACCTTGGGTAATAGGCAACAAAGTCATAAAAGGGCCAAGAGCAATAATCAATTTGCACTCTCCTAACACAATGGAGGAAGCTTACCATAAGGCTTTAGAGATGAAAAAATAACATAAGCTTCATACCTATAGGCACAGGATTTCTCTATCAGATATTCCCATCATTCTAGGTCAATTTCCTTTGAAAGGTTGGGTGGAATTACACAATCATACCCACTTGCTTCCAAAGGTAGTAACAATCTAACCAGAGAACCACCAGCACTGAGTAAGAACTCCCATTCCCTAATCTCCTCTCCATTGTACATAAGCTTCTCTATTTATCCTCAGGCTCTATGCTTCCCTTTGTCCTATAGTCTCTCTTCTCCTTATCTCCCCTATTATCTATCTCTTCCAGTTCCTGTCTCTCATATTTTTCTGTCTATGCATTCTCTCTAAGTTCTTGCTTCTCTCTCTTTCTTGTCCTTTTTTTTCCTACCTCGCCATATCAAATATATACTTGAAGAAAACAATCATATAGGGTCATGAAACCTGTGCTCCTTTCAAGGATGACCTTTGATCAAAGTCGTCATTAGTTTTTTTTCCAACAAAATGAAGAAAAGAGTATGATTTGTACAATTTATTATAACAATACATTGAGAATTTACTATACATAATTTTTTAACAATTAACTTTTATCTCAAGAGACTAAACGATTACTGCATACGTATTGTAGCCAAAACCTTGATTATTTTTAAGACATAAAAGCAAGGAAAACAAAAGCAAAAACAAAATAAAACAGTAAAATAAAAGGGGAAAAAATCTCTATATCCAAATTCCAATTTAAATAGCTATTCGACAATTTGGACAGAAATGATTTTCCACTTTTGATAAAAGAATAATTTTCTCCCATCAACCAAGTTAGTTCAATTTTTTCGAACTTATTTGCTAAATATTTTGATAATATAAGAATTTAAATATACCTCTGCTACAAAGTCCACAACCTAGAACTTGCTATTACTCCTAAGGAAACAATTATCTCAATAACAAACAACCATTGCAAGGGTAAGTGGGAATTAACAATCAATGAGTTCTGATATACATTCCAAGAGGGCCAATATTTCCGAGAGAAACATGAAGAATTAGTCCATGTGAAGAAGCATTAAACAGAAATAAATGGATGATAATACGGCAGAAAGATTTGCAAACTAATCCCAAAACAATATTAGTCGCAATTTGCTTGCAGAGCACAAGTTCAGTCAATTAAACATCCTGAACTTTCTTAACAGCTACATTTCCACTTATTTACCTGAAACCCTATTACTATAGAATTTCGACTAGAATATAGGAGGATTATCCATTCCAGTTGAAAGCACAATGCTTCTACCTGAGGGAAGCTTTACAAGGATAAACATTCAATAGAGTCAAAAGATTTAACTCCAATGTAACAACTAGAATAATGTCTAAAGGAAAAATTATTTAACTACTTAAATTACAATCAATTAGGGCTATTTACTCATTGAAGAGATTAAATTAATAATTTAATTCCTTGACTCATTGAAATTGTTGTTTCCCATGATTGTCAATTCTGCAATTATCTTTAAGTTTATTTATTTTTTAATTAAGTAAAGAAGTATCATTAAAACACCAAGAGGGGCACAACATTGTACACCTGGAGTATACGAAACCCAAAATGTATACCAAACTCTAAAATATCTGCAGGGATATACAATTCTCCCATAAACTCCTCAAAAGAATCTAAAGAAAATGGAAATCTTCTAAGCCAGAAAAAAACTTCCTTTCAACACAACAATGCATTGTTCATCCCCTTCAACAGATCTACAATTCTTTCCCCTCAAAATAAACCAAAAAATGCAAAGAGGCACTACATCAAAGCTTGGAACCATCCTTGAACACCCTTTAAGCCAACAACCAAAAACGGCCTTCACCAAATAGGGCATCACCCAAGAAATACCAAAAGGAGCAAGAATCACATTCCAAATCTGAGAGGCCACCATACAATGTAATAGAGGGTGATTGACTGACTTCCCCACAACCTTGGATATACAACACCCATCCAACCAAAACTTTGCCCCTTCCTTAAATTATGTATCGTGAGAATCGCCTCCTCTGAGGCTGTCCAAGAAAAAAACAAAACATAAAAAGAAAAAAAAAGAAACTTACTCTCAGGAGAGCTTGAGACTACTAATTCCCTTTTCTACATGGTGTACACAATAAAAAAAATACATTCATAACACTCTTAATGTAACATTTGTCCTATGCAGCATACATTCAAAGGTCAAGATTTGTTTCATCTAATAGCTAAAATTTTGTTTACCTTTTTGTCACTTAAAACGTTTTATCCTCCTACTTTCTCACTAACCAGCTCTTTTATATCACTTATAAGTTATAACCAACATTCTTCTCTACTCATTTTAAATTCATATTTCTCTCTCTCATGAAAAAAATTTAGCAAGAGTTAAGATTTTAAAAAAATTCACATTTTTATAGATTTTTTTATTAGAATTAAGATTGAGCATAATGACAATTGTTAGAAACTTGCGGTGAGTCCACTGAAAATTATACGTTGTTCAAAGTGCCTTTAGGCTCAAATAATTGCTAGTATATGCGAATAGTGAACATCAAGCACTGGTGATTTATGAGCAGTGTTGTTTCCCTTCAACAGTCTTGCTTTCTTAGAAATATCACAGATCTTCTCTTTGAGACCCTCCATTTTCAATCTTAATAAAACTTCACAAACCCATTCCCAATTTAGACTTGGACAGCGTTCATACTTCTGAACAAGAAAATGAAAAATCAAGCATTTCCTTAGAGATAAGGAGGTAACTTTACATATCAACTAGGAAATCGAATAAAAATGAAGGAGAGATCTCAGAAATGCTTGTTAGGTTCCAAGTACTCCAAGAACTGGTCTCAATTTTAAAATAAGCTGATGAAACTGTGAATATATATTAAATCAATATCGAGGAGTGCATAATTTAATTAGGGTAACAGTGAGTTTTGAAATTTAACTCTCCAACTCAATATTCTTTTTTTGTCACTCAAACATTAAAGTAGCCACCAAAAGTTGTGATGTGAAAGTAAAGATATACACCACCACAATGTTGTGGAAATTTTCATTGCAAACAAATGCCCCCATGTTAGAGACACACAATTGATGCCACCCTCTCTAAAAACGATATGAATCCTAAAGAATATGAAACTCATAATCAAGGACAGTAGGGCACCACTGATATTAGCCCTGTTCAAGTGCAGCATTCAGTAATCTAATATCTGACAGTGCTTTTCATGTACCATTGTGATTAGATTTATGCCCCTTTTAAACTCTGAATTTGCAATCACGCTTCTTTGTGTCTTCAAGTATTGGTAAAAAGCAAATACGAATGTGAATACGGGAGGCAGAGAGAGAGAGAGAGAGAGAAGGACCTTGGTGCCCGAGGTTTCGGTAAAACACTGTTTTGTTAGGCTGTCTCATCTCTTCATGTAGCGACCGAAACTGAGAGAGAGAGAGAGAGAGAGAGAGAGAGAGAGGAGTATCGTTTAAGTTTTAACCAAGGCTTTGGAGAGCTGCAACTTTAGCCCATGTTTGGATTGAGTGGTTAGCAAATTGTTAGGTACTCACTCCGGAGGTTAGTAGGAGAAAATTTAGCAACTAAGAGGTTTGAATTGGTTTTTGAGACGGAGGGAAAATATGTGGAGAGGTTTTGGAGAGTTTTTTTTTTTTTTAATATTATTTTTAAATAAATAAATAATACAAATATTGTTATTTTTAAACAAATTAGCAAAATACTATTATTTTGAAGAACTCAGGCGCAATTTCAACTTGCAATTTTAAGGTGGTGTTGTTAACATGACAAGGAACACCAAAAATATGTTCCATTGTGAAACGAGATTTTGTTCCATAGTCGCGCGTTGAATGAGTAATTATTCAATGCTCTTAGAATATTATGTGATAAGTTTTCGTAGTGTCCTTATTTAATATGATAACGATTAATTTTATGATAAAAATATGATGATTCTTCTTTTTTGAATGGTTAAGAGACAAATGATGATCCACATTATATAACTTGCGATCATTTATTTGTTAAAAATATTGTGTGGCATCACCTGCATAATACTTTAGAAGTATTTAATAATTTTTCGAGTTCAAGAGAATTTTTGGGAACAACAATCAAGAATTGAAGACGTTATTTTAGGAGCTACGACTGTGCATGCCAGGCTGCATGGCAAATTAATGTAGAATTAGTCATCTTTTTATTCATGAAGGTCTTGAATCATCAAAAGCCCAACAATTATAGTAGAGGTGCGGCCCAACATTGGTGAATTGAATTCTAAAAACCCATGTTCAGTTATAAACTACCCAACGAATAATACTCGTTGCTATGCCATGATTGAGAACGTTTATCAGTCAAATTTCATCATTTAGGTCTTCAAATCTCCAAATTTGTCATTTTAAAAAATAATTGATTTGTTAATTACTTAATTTTAATAAATTTGTTTTAGCATATGTTTTTTTTTTACGATTTTTAATTTGATTCTAGTTTTCAGATTTGAGGCTAATTCCAATCTTTCCACTTTTGGTAATTTTTAGAATTTTTCCTTTATTTTGCTTGACGGGCAATTGTTGCCTTTTTTGGTTTTCTAGTTGGTAATGGCCTTCGTACGCTATAAATTAACGTTGTAAGGGCAAGATAGTTTCGATTAAATAATAATATGTTGAGAGTTTGTCTCTTTGCCTTTAATTTCGGTATTCTTGTGAATCAATGGGTTAAAGAATGTTATTGTGTTCGGTATTTATTCTTGAATCAACGAAACAAAGTTCTTGTCTTTATTTATTGTTTTCAGCATTCATTCTGGATCATTGAATTCAAGTGCTTATCGTATTTTTTATTCTACACATTTTTGCTACATCACAAATCTAATTCGACCAAAAAGTGAAGGTTTAACTAACACTTTAACCATAAACATAGTTAAGCTAAAACTTTCAACTAAGTTGATTTGAGCTCTCACTTACAAAAAAACATAGGTTCAACTTGCTATTTTTAGGCTATGTAGACTTCACTAAGGCCATGCCTGAGTTGTCAAATCAAATTCAAATGAATAGGCATGTCAAGTTCTAATTTTGCAGCTCACTCATCTTTCTATCTTGATCAAACACCAATTCGATCATTTTTGTTTTTTCTCATACATGCTAAAATAGCATCAAAATCATAAAACTTATTAGTAGACTATAGTGGCCAAATAATCAATCATTGTAACGCCTCGGCTTCTGCACACGTTGAGACATACATATATGCATAATAAGAGTTATACTAACGCGTTCATTCATAATTAATCATTAACTAGTATATTAGAAGACAACAAGTTTTTCCAATGTATCCACGAAAGATAGATATTACAGTCATCTATTACAAATCCACAAAAAAATAGGAATATTTTTGTTTGCAGCAGCAACACAAAAAGATGACAAAAGAGCCTTTATATCTATTATGCCTCCCCAAGGTCCTCAAGTTCCTAGTACTTAACTTGTTTTGCAAATTCTTCCACGTAAGGTAGTTCTTCTTCTTCATCTGTGGCATTAACGCCGAAAGCCAAAACCCAGAAGAAAACTCTAAAATCCTACTAGTCGAACTCGAAGCACAAATCAACGAGGCACATTCTGCATTAAAATGATCATATTCAAATGAAAAATTGAGAGAGAGGGTTAAAAGTAAGTTAAACTAAAATATATAAGTATGACATTTAATTGAAATATAGAGGATGTCAAGTGTGCATGAAATGTGATGATAATGGATGTTATGCATATGCCCAACCCAACCATAGATCAAAACTAGACCAAGAACTCCATGCCGAAAATTCCAGAAGGTAGACTTTTGGCAATTGACACTAGAGCCATCATAGCGCCTCGTTGTGAATAATAATCTCTTTGCCTGGTTACATACTGCAACTGTTTCATTCAATCACAACAGTGTGGGGCCCAGTGTAATTAGACTATTCCAAACGCTCCCACCTTAAGATGCTTGATGTAGGGACCCAGTCCCTTTTTATTTACAAAGATTAATAAAACCATGTTATGTTAAACTCGGTGAAAAATGATTGAATGTGTAAATCGTAAGTAGGAATTAAAACTTGAGCATGTTAACGTTACTAACAACGATTGAATGTTTAGTAGTGCATGAGAACATTGTTATGACGAGTTTAGCTTATGTTTTGGTTTAGTTTTATATCTTTTGTTCGGATTTTCACCCAATAATGACCGCTCGAGTGGTGGAAAATTCACTTGAGTGGACAGGTAGTAGAGAGTTCAGGTAAGTAGGGACCGCTCGAGCAGACTGTCGGCAAATAGATTTTTAAGTCACGAGCTAGCCTTTTTTCTCTCATTATTTTCTTTTCTCTCTCTCTAGAATAAAAGTTGAGAGCTAGGATTGGGTCTGGAGGGTTCTTGGAGCTTTCTTTGCCTCTCTTGGTGGTGATTCCTTGCTCCTCTCTCGGTGGAATACCCATTGGAGCCTCAAGCTTGGCGTTAGAGGCTTCTTTCTCATCTTTTGGTTGGAGATTCTTGTGATTGGAGCTTGTTAGGGTGGTTTTCTTGTTACTAGAACTTCAAAGAGGTAGAATATATGACTATTCTTGAATATCTATGTGATATGAGTTGTGTTTTTGATGTAATGAGCATAAATGCATGAAAATAGTATTTTCAAAACCCTAGGTTAAGGTTTGTTGTTAAAGGATGTTAAATCATAGATTTATGGATGGTTTAACATGATTCTATATTCTTATTGTCGTTGGATATGATCAGGATTGAAAAATGATGGGTTAGGGTTTAAATTTGAGATTAAAACCATGAAAATTAGGGTTTTTTAGGCTAAGTGACCTATATGATGAAATTAATATGAATATTGGACAAATTGAGGTTGTATTAT
>JAOTRH010413094.1:0-34703 GCA_034768845.1 Heliamphora exappendiculata
ATCTATATATATATATATATATATATATATATATATATATATATAGTGCAACACTAGCACTGCGAATCTTACACAAACGTACTTAGAACTTTTATTATAAACTGAGAGAATTACAGGAGAAAAGAGAGAAGGGGGTTTACAAGAGAGAAGTGAGAGAAGAGTGGGGAGAAAAACTTAAACTTCAACAAGGGTGAAGCTCCCTTTTATAGAAGAGATGAGTCTCGAACTTCAAATCTTCATTTACAAATCCGCGAGTGCGATGCCAGGTGTTTGGGGGATCACTCACGGGTGTACTGATGGCTGGCAAGTGGAAGCCAGGTGTTCGTCGTTTGCGATTAGTGGGCTAAAAAATGGATTCCAGCTTGTTTGTCCGTAGCATCGGCTAGGGATAAGAGACTGTGCATCTTTTGAAAAAGAGATGCACTCAGAGCACTGAGAAGATACCCTTTGTTGTAGTCTGAGTAAGTGGAGCACTCAGGTGCTGGTGGTGGGGTCATGCCAATGAAGGTAAAGGACAGCTGATAAAAGACAGTTGTTTACTGATTAATTAAATTAATCTGGCCATTCCACGGAGTATGAAACTCCTGTTTTGCCATGATTAAAATAATCAAAGTGATTGCGATTTGGTTGCTGATGCTTTTTTTTCAGCAATTCTAATTAAGGAATCCCAATAATCAGTCATGGGAATATGATCATCATCTTCATTGGGACCCTGGGCTTCATTGGCTAAGAAAAGAAATTGATTAGTTTTTGGTTTGAATGGGGTAGGAGACTTCATAGATTTGTCACATTGAGTCTCCATACTTGACGTAGTTGATATGAAGTTGGATTTCATAATTTTCAACAATTTGATAGTTAACTGGGCTTCTGATAAATCAGGGTTTTGGGCTTTAAGGGTATGAAGAATTAAAAGGCCCAATGAGTCCATGTTAACAGAAGGGGTAGAGGGTGGTGATGCTTGCTGGGCTTGGGCTTATGCAGCATCATTTATGGATATGGTGGTTTGGATTCTGGTTAGGGCTTTAGCTGTGTCAAAGCCATTCCACCATTTGAAGAAAAAAGTCCATTGGAGAGTATGACAATCTAGATGATCTAAGTCACATTTAAGACTCCATCTCCATATCCAAGCAAGTTGGAGCTCAGAGAAGAAGTGTGACATATGCTTGCCAATGGGATCCCATTTCCAATTAGGTTTTCCAAAGATAATGGCTGCTTTGGTTAATGATACGCGAGGATGATGCTTTATCCATGAGGGATAAACATCCCATACAGATTGAGGGGGCACCTTGATGGTCGCCCCCATTTTTTCCCACCAGGAAAAAAACCAAGAGGGAAATCTAGAAGTAAAAATAATTTCTGGATTCATGGTGAAGAACCATGTATGTTTACGAATGGAATTTTTGTAATAAAATGTTAAATGCCATGCTTGGACATAATCCCAATAATTGTATTAGGTGCCATTAAGTTTTAGGGTACAAGCCCTAAAAGGATCAAGACCCTAAACACGAGGATCTAGTACACGAACCACATAACATTTGGAGTGAGTAATGGCTGATTTTTGATCAGGCGGGTTCACATAGTTGTGAACAATCTGAACTGAACCAGTTTTGATTAACATAGCCTCATAGACGAAACGATGTCGTCCTTCAGAGACTTGGTAGTTCTGATTACCCAGATAACGTTCCTTGAGGAACCATGGGTCTTGATACCATTGGAGATCATCTATGGTAAGGGTTAAGATATGTTCTGTCACAGTATTTTGGAAATACTATGATTGAGATTCCAGAACTTCTTTAAGGTTCTTAGAGTTGGGTGTCGAAGATGATAACCCAGATTTCTATAAATGGTTGGGTGTTGAAGACGACCCAGTTCCCAAAAAGGAAAATTCTGATAATGAAACTTTTTTATTCCTTTGCTTCGCCTTAGGTGGCATCGAATTGATCTACAGATTGATCCTGCAAGAATTCTTGTGTTAGAAAATCAGGTAGAGAATTAGAAGAACCGTTTATGTATTCAATTTGAAAATCAAATGAACGTAATTCAGATTTCCATCTAGCAAAAATCTGTTTTGAAACAATATTCTTAACATCTTTTTGTAAAATGATTTTAGCTGCATTGCAGTCAATACGAAGTAAAAAAGATTAATTTAATAAATTATCTTGAAATTTAGAAATACATTTAACAATTGAAAGCATTTCTTTTTTGATAGTAGAATAATATTTTTGAGCATTTTTCCATATTCCAAACATGAAACGAACTAATTCTTCTCTATTGGAATTGGGATTTTTCTGTTTAAGAATACCGCCATAACCAATGTCAAAAGCATCACTTTCAACAATCTTAAACCAACTAGGGTTTGGTAAAGTTAAGCAAGGTAAAGTTTTAACGCTAAGTTTGATTTTTCTTACAGTTGTTGCATGAGCATCACTCCAAGGTGGGGGATTTTTAGTTAACCTAGTATGCAGTATAGCTGCATCTTGGGCTAAGTACTGATAAAAGTCTGAAATATAATTTAGATTTCCTAAAAAATGTTGTAATTGAGTTTTGTCTTTTAATTCATATGAGAATTTAGAGGCAAATTCAATACTACGGTCAATGGGTATTATAGTACCCTAGTTTATGTTATGACCTAAAAATCTAAATGTTGTAAGAAACAATTTCATTTTAGGTGCAGATACAACTAAACCATTTTTATGTATAACATCTTTAAATATTTTAAGATGTTTAAAGTATTGTTCTATAGATGATGAATAAGCAAGAACATCATCAATATAGACAATACAAAATTCAGAATTGTCATGCCCTAAACTCTGGGTCACGTGAAACACCCACAATAACCAACTACAACACTCAGCCTGAGAATACACTCTCAAAAAAACATACATCCATTGTATATATAAACACCAAATGGATTATATTACACGGCTCCAACGTCAGAAAACATGTTACAACATACATGTAACAGAAAGAACAAAAGGGAAGACCATAACTCTTCCGCCTCCCCAGCAGCCTCCGGATCAACCTGCATGACCGGCACCTGAAAATATTTTATCCTATACCGTGAGCCAAGGCTCAGCAGAAACTAGACAAGCATGCAATATAAACAAAACATGCTAGAAAATCGAAGTGCAATTTTTAACTATCTGTTAAGTCAATAAAACAATTTGAAAATAGTTTTAGATCATGACTCACCAGAGTCAGAAAATAATTTTCACATGCAAGGGAAAGCGAGGATAAAAATTATTTTTTGACTCATTAGAGCCTTGAAAACGATTCCAGTCGTACGACTCTCGTAGGCCGTTAATATAGTATTTTGACTACCGTAGGCCGATAATACAGTTTTAAGAAAATTGGTCTATCCGTCCCAAAATGCAATACATGCAATCCATGAATCTTCTCGGACTTCCACCGACAGGTCGTTACCTAATAAAAGTAGTTCATCTCCCTCGACGTAGCAAAGACCAGAACTTGGGAGGATATAGCTACGACTTTCATCAGTCAGTATAGTTATAATGTCCAACTAGACGTAACTACACGAGAGCTCAAAATGACTCGACAGGAGAGCCGGGAGTCTTTTGTTGATTTCCTGACCCTATGGAGGGGCAAGGCCGCTAAGATGACGAATCGACCTTCTGAGAAAGAGCAAGTCAGGATAGTGGTGAAGAACTTGCAGTCCCTATTGAAGTGTTATCTGATCACGTAGCCACTCTCAACATTCGAGCAGTTGTTTAATATCGGGGTTCAAATAGAAGATGCAATCCAGTCTGGAGATATTGAAAAAGCTTAGATGAGCCAAAAACCCAGGAGAACCTTCCCCACAAATAACCAAAACCAATCTACTACCGCCAACCTCGTGTCTCGCTCGAACGAGGTAAACTTGTTGAACCCATCCTCTTTTGCCCAACATTCCAATAATGCCCAACGATCCGATGACAGCCAACAGCAACAAAAGCTAAGAAGGGTGTTTACTCCCCTCAATATTTCTTTATTCACCACCCTAAATCGAATCGTCAAGAAAGGGCTCATCAAGCCATTAGACCCCATGCCTGTACTTGATCCCCTACTATCGAGGTTTAATGCTTCTCAATACTGCGCCTTCCACCAAGGTCTTGGGCATTTGGCTGACAAGTGCATGAGGCTTCGACATGAGATTCAGAACCTCATCGACAACATGGTGATTCCACCACCATCTACTACCCCAAAGCTAAATTTCACAACTAACCCACTATCGAATCATGCCAGGCAGGCTGGGGTAAATTACATGTCTCTGGAGGAATCAAAGGACCCGAGCCAATATATCTATCCAGTATATCTGCCACGTCCTTGTGTTTCAGTTACTAAAGATCAGGTAATTTGTTCATTGATTATAGCCGAAAATGGTTGGGATAACATAGAGGAGTGAAATGATAATGACTAGGAAGGATATCAAATAGTAATTCAAGAGGAAGAGTGCAATGAAGAAGATGACTGGCCATTGGATTACCTGACTCAACCTTATGGGTTTAGTCATATACTCGATGGAATTACTCTTCCTCAACTTTTTGAGGGGAAAGTATACGTCGATAAAATGCAGTCTTACTGGCTAGTAAGGATCGTGTTGAAATCAGACGGAGCAGAGTGGAAAGATTTCTGGGCTGCTCAAGAATAGCAAGTGAATTTTATTGAAGATGACATCTAGGAAGAAATTGATAATACACGGGCCATTGAAGATGATGAGGAGAGGAGAGGAAGAATGGCAATAAGTGATTTAGGCAATTTGTGGGCATTTGAAAGCCCTCCGCTCATAAATAAAGTACGACAGACCAGTGATGCAATAACAGGGTTATGGGATCCTGAGGAAGAGATAAAACATCTGACCAGAAGTGGGCGGCACTTCAAGCCAGTCCAGTTGGAAAAGGGGCAGCCAAGTGGAAAAGCGAAGGATAAAGAACAAGAAGAGGAAGACGATGCAATGATGAAACAATTAAAGAAGACGCAAGCCAACATCAGCATTTGGGGACTACTGATGGCCTCGGACAAGCACAGGAAAGTTGTGCTAATGGTTCTAAATAAAGCCAGCATTCCGATAGAGGCCTCCCCAGAGCAACTGGTTGGACATATTCTACCAGCAGTTGAACCGAAAGTCATTTCTTTTTTCGATAAAGATTTGTCAGTAGAGGGGAAAATTCACAACAAACCACTGCACATCATCGTTAAGTGCTTGGACAAATGGGTTTCGGTGACTCTTATCGATAACAGGTCTGCATTAAATGTATGTCTGCTCAGAACAACGCTTCGTTTAGGACTAAAGATAGAGCATTTCGTACCAAGCAATCAAGGGGTCCAGGCTTATGACAACACAAGAAGGGACGTACTAGGATTGATGTCATTTGCGATCTCAGTAGGGCCCTTAGAAGTGTTGATCGAATTTCATGTACTGGATGTACCGGCATCTTTCAACTTGTTGTTAGGTAGACCTTGGTTGCATGACCCAAATGTTCAGGTCGTACCATCTACTCTCCATCAGAAACTGAAGGTGATGAGAAACGGGGCAGTTTTAACTATTCACGGAGAAGACATCATTCATCTCTCGAGAGGAAGAGAGGGCACAACCCTGTTGGAAGTTCAACATAGTGAAGATGATGTGTTGCTTTATGGTTTTCAATTTGATGAAACCCAGGCTATTCAGATGCTGATGAATGAAGAAGAAAGGTATGTCAACCTGCGGGCCGTAACAATATGAGGAAAATGTCCTTTTTCCTAGGCATGGGATTAGGGCATAAATAGCAGGGTATCTCGGAACCCATTCAAGTATTGTCGACTTCGTACCATTTTGGTATTGGTTATAAACAACCGAAAGAAGATCTGAAAGAGCCTAGAAAGGGGTGAAAGGCCAATTATTCTAGGACGCTCAATGGATACTTTGTCAAGGAAGGGGAAGATTTCCCGTATTGTGGCTTTCCAGAGTCGTGGATCGACGAAGGGACCAATCAAAAGTTGCCAGGGTTGGAGATATTTTTCAGCCATCAGTTGTCTGACAAGGAAGAGGAAGAGACAGTGGAAGGGAAAGAAGAAGGAAAGAAGGTTCGAGAAGAAGATTGGACTGACAAGCTTGATAGTACTGACATGGGAGTGCTATTTAATGAAAAAATGGCTCAGCTGTAGATAACTGATCAGGACTGCTTCATGATGGGTTTCAGCACACCAGCAGACTGTACTAAGCTCATCGTCGATGCAGCTATGAAAGAGGTAAAGAATTGGTCCGTTGAGTCTTGTAATGTGTAGGTCGTCTATCCAGAGTTCAAGTTTGAGTTGGAGTCTGTAATCGATGGAACGTCTGTTGATGCTCCACTTTCTACTTTTACCATCGAGTTTGTAATTTTCTCTATTTTTAATGAAAAGAACAAGATTTTCGGTTACTTTGCTTTGTTTGATTTATTTGATATGCTTTTTGACGATTTTGAAATTTACAAAAATATTCTTGAAGAAATAAAACTTTTAATAAAAAGAGAAGAAGAAATGCGTGCTCAACCAATAATTGAAAAAAATTTGTCAATAAATCTGGGTAATGAAATTAACCCATAAAATGTGCAAATTGGTTCTTGTTTATCCTTAGTTGAACAAGAACAATTAATAACTTTATTAAAAGAATTCAAAGATGTGTTTGCATGGTCTTACGAAGATATGCCTGGAATTAATCCTGACATTATCCAACACCATATCCCTCTATACACCGATGCTAAACCGGTCAAACAAAAATTAAGACGGATTCGACCAGAATGGGCTCTGATGATCAAAGAAGAAGTTTCCAAATAGATCAATGTTGGATTGCTAATGGTAATTGAGTATCCACAATGGGTAGCCAACATCGTTCCAGTTTTAAAGAAGGATTACCGTATTCGAGTCTGCGTTGATTTTTGGAATCTCAACAAGGCTAGCCTAAAAGATAATTTTTTGCTGCCACACATTGATGTCTTAGTAGACAGTACTGTGGGGCATGCTTTGCTATCATTCATGGATGGCTTCTCTAGGTACAACCAGATTCTGATGGATCCTAAGGACAGAGAGAAAATGACATTCACTACGCCTTGGGGCACCTATTATTTTTGTGTAATGCCGTTTGGTTTGAAGAATGCAGGGGCAACCTATTAAAGGGCTGCCACTACTTTGTTGCATGACATGATACATAAGGAGGTCAAAGTGTACGTGGATGACATGATAGCCAAATCTAAGGATTAAGATTGTCACATCACGGCACTGTAAAAGTTCTTTGAAAGAATTCAAAAGTATAAGATGCAGCTTAACCCATAGAAGTGTGCATTTGGAGTCATTGCCGAAAAAATGCTCGAATTTATGATCACTCAAAGGGGCATTGAAGTCGACCCTTCGAAGATCAAAGCAACCCTGAAAATGCCTCCTCTGAGGACTGAGTGAGAAGTTAGGGGCTTCCTCGATAAGATACAGTTTATCAGTCGATTCATTGAAAAATTAACAAATACCTACGAGCCGCTCTTCCGTTTGCTAAAGAAAGGAGTCAAGTTTATGTGGGATCAAAAATGCCAAGACGCCTTTGATACCGTATGACAGTACTTGCAAATCCTCCTATCCTAACTCCTCCTGAACCTGGCAGGCCACTGATCCTCTACTTGTCAGTGACTGACTCAGCTATGGGATGTATGCTAGCACAAGAAGGTGAAACTGGAATCGAAAAGGCCGACTACTACCTAAGCAAGAAGATGATAGGGTCAAAAGTAAGATATACACCACTGGAGAAGACATGCTGGCCCTTGGTTTGGGCTTCCAAAAAATTAAGGAATTATATGCTGTCCTTCACAGTGAGTATCATCTCCCGGATGGATCCGTTGAAGTATTTGTTCGAAAAGCCGGCACTGACAGGAAGGTTGGCCTGGTGGTTTCTACTATTATCAGAATTTGATCTCAAATATGTCCCCTGAAAGTCAATCAAGGGTAGGGTAGTGGCAAAATTCCTAGCTGACCAACCAGTCGAAGGAGGTGAAGACACGAAGTTCCAGTTTCCTGGCGAACAGCTGATGAAAGTTGGAGATGACAAGTGGACTCTATATTTGATGGCGAATCAAATCAATATGGTTGTGGAATAGTAGTCCTCCTTGTCACTCCTGACGAATCACACGTCCCCTTGTCATTGAAGCTCAATTTTGAAGTCACCAACAATCAAGCTGAGTACGAAGCATGTTTAGCTGGATTGGAGGCAGCCCTAGAACTAGGGGCAAGGAAGTTGGAAGTCATCGGAGATTCGGCACTGGTGGTTTCACAAGCAAGAGGAGAATGGAAAGTCAGGGACTTGACCTTGATTCTCTATTATCAAGAGCTAGAGAAGCTGATACTATGTTTTGAATTAGTGATCTTCTCCCATGTACCAAGACTACCGAACAAGGTCACCGATGCACTGGCCACTTTAGCATCCATGATTGACATACCACCCAAAATTCGAATGAAGCTTTTGATAATTGAACAGAAAAGAACGCCGGCATATAAGATGACAACTACCATTGAAGAAAGCACTGACGATCTCCCATGGTATTTTAACATTCAAAACTTCGTGAAAAAAGGAGAGTATCCCAAGTTTGCCAATAAAAAGGGCAAAAGGGAAATACGAAGACTATCTGCACAATTTGTCATTTGCGGTGGTAGACTGTACAAACGAGGACATTCTGGTGTCAATAAGCTGTGCATAAACGCTAAAGAAGGCCAAAAGCTTATGAAAGAGATACACGGTGGAGTCTATGGGCCACACATGAGTGGTAACATGTTGGCCAAGAAGATCCTACGACAAGGATATTTTTGGATGACGATGGAGATAGACTGCATACAGTTTGTGTGGAAGTGTCACAAATGTCAGATTCACACGAACCTTATGCATGTTCTCCCGTCTCAGCTATATAACTTGACATCACCATGGCCATTCTCAGTATGGGTCATCGATGTAATCGACAGAGTAACACCAAAGGTGTTAAATGGGCACGAGTTCATTTTAGTGGCCATTGACTACTTTACCAAGTGGGTGGAAGCAGCTTCCTACTCAGTATTGAAAGCCTCCCATGTTGCTAAGTTCATCAAACAAAACATCATTTGCCGGTATGGAGTCCCACATGAGGTCATCTCAAACAACGGTTCACATTTCCAAGGGGAGGTCTTGGATCTTTTCGAGGAATACCAGATAGTAGCCCACAAGTCCTCACGTTATCGGTTACAGACCAATGAAGCAGTCGAAGCAGCAAATAAGAATATCAAGAAAATCCTACAAAAATTGATCAACTCACACGAGGATTGGCTGGAGCATTTACCATTTGTACTTTGGGGATATCGGATGTCGATTAGAACCTCAACTGGAGCTACACCATACTCTTTAGTGTATGGGATGGAAGCTGTACTTCCCATTGAAGTGAAAATCTCTTCATTAAGAGTAGTGGCCGATGCCAGTATTTTAGAAGCAGAATGGCAGAGAAATCGGATGGAAGAGTTGCTCTTATTTGAACAAAGAAGGCTACAGGCTCTGTTCCATGTGTAAGGTTACCAAAGGAGGATAGCACGAGCATTCAACAAAAAGGTTAAGACCCGAGATCTCAGAGAAGGGGATCTAGTCCTTAAGAAAATCAGAGCTCCTATCTTTGACCCAAGAGGCAAGTTCAAGCCGAACTGGTTCGGACCATTTCTCATCAAGACCATCAAGACCGGTGGTGGAGTCATCCTCATAGACTTGGATGGCAACGTGTTCTCTACTCCAGTAAATCTCGACCAACTAAAAAAGTACTATCCCTGAGGTAAAAATGAAGATAAAAGAAAAGCTCGCTGAGTTGAAAACTGAAAAGGCAGCTCAGGAAAAAGTTAGAGCAGCCCGCAAGGTTGAAAACCCAAGAACGACCTTGGCAAAAGTTAGGGCACTACAAAAGGAGAGTGTTAATACCCGAGTGAAAACCGAACTTGAACTACGTTATGGCCGAATTCCATCTTTTTGGGATACGTTAGCAGCTTCTTTCAAGAAGTCCGGCCACATTTTTTATTTTTAACCATCTTTACATCTAAGTAAGACCTATGCAAATTAATTTTTGAATTTTGATAATACAGCCATTTAATTAAACTAAGAAAACTTTAGATAAATTTGAACCATCTTGAACACAAAGTAGGAGTTTTCATTACTGGTTTGCACTAAACTGCCTTAAGTAGCTCTTGATTCAGAGTTTTTTTTTGAAAAGAAGGGCACATAAGTCCCAAACTCTACAAAGAAAAGAAAGCTGTGAAATTTTCAAAACAAAGCAGAAATCCTCAAATCCTCCTCCTCTTTTCCATTTGTTTCCCCTGTTCTCTATCCTTCTTCTCCCGATCCTGCAGCAGCTATGTCTTGTACTCATCAAGGAGCTCAGGGCACTGCAGTTCCTACATATCCATCTGCGAGCGAGATAGCCAGACGTCCTGATACGATGACAGAAATGGGGCTCGCAGTGTAGATGAAATCAGATGGCCTCGAGTACTAGAAAAGATGATCTGACTGTGGCTGAACTGCCGTATAATCCGATGAGGGTAGTAGAAGGTAGTCTGACGCAGGCCGACCAGCAGAACCCCAGGCTGATCCATAGTAGTCAAAGTCATGGCAGGGATTCGCCACCAAGGACACTGCCAAGTAATATCTGGGCCAGTCAAAGAAGAAAGATACTATCACCAGGCTGCCTCGGTATCACATGTCTGATAACGCGGGCGATAAAGGAAAGCAGCGGCATTGTGCCTGCTAGTAGGAGGCTTCTGTACAAGATTCACCTTCTCAATTAACGAGATTTGTAGTAGGAATCAGAATAGTGAGAAAAGAGCTCTACAACATGATAGAGAGCTCGATGCAGAAAAAGATGTTGAGCTTATCTGAAGAAGTAAAGGGCTGCCAGCAAGGGTGGTGGTCTCACCATGATGAACAACATCTAATCCCAGTAGTGTCTTGACTAAAACGAGTGACACGAAGTCCCTCCCCATACACATCTGACCTGCAATGTCAACCAGGGCGCAACTAACTTGCTCGTCAGAAGGAATGAGCAGATACTGGGCAAGAAGGAAAAAGCAAAGTGCATAGCGTCGTCGCAACTGAAAACCAAGGTTACTAAGGTCACCGATGGGACAGAACCTATCAATAATCCATGGAATGTCGAGCCAGTCATCCTGTGTCAAGAGAGAGGCCTCCATCCTAGATAGACCACAAAGCTGTATCACCTGCTGTCGAGATGAGAGAAAGAAAGTCGAAACCACAACAGCACTCCGTGGGGCCAAGTCCAAAATGGCAGCAAACTCCTCTATAGTGGGATAGAGTTCTTCAAGGCCAAATCGAAAGACATGAGACTGTGGATCCCACAATTGAGCAGCAGCTGACAATAAAGGCAAGTTAATCTCCACGGTCCTCAGTGTGAAAATAGCATTCAGGCCAAATAGGTCAAAGTTCAAATGTTTAATGTGGGAAAATGCTTCAATCCATGGAGAAAGAGGAGAAGCCATCTGAATCGAAGTAATAGAAAATGGGAACCCCAGGGCTGTATTTATAAGGCTAGAATGGGTGGGAAATCAAAATTTTGATAAAAAGTGCAAACATTGTGGCGACCACTACCTTGAGGTAGGCGACCGGCAACTCAGAAAAGCATAGTATAGTGACATCAGCCCTTTGACCAGGCGACCACCATGTTGTAACTGGCCATCGCCACGTAAACATTTATGGCAAATGGCCACCGCCATGTTGAAAGATGACAAGCATGTATTCGATTGTGGTTTTTGCACTATGTGTAATTATTGAACTTTGCATCCAAGATAGTTGGTGCAGTGAATAAAAAGAAAGTCATACACGTGAAGTAATGAGTGGCATGAAGGCCCAAAATGCATTAAAAATAGCAAGATGTAACCGAGGCACCCAGGCCCAATAAATAGTAAAATGGGGCACGCACGCCCATGGATCAAACAAATGTATGTAAATGTGTCGAACCAAGGCACGCAGGCCTGTAAAGAGTAGATGTATTTGAGTAAGAAGGGGGGGTTCTCTCTCTCTCAAGAATGTCTCTGGTAGACCCGGCGAGAAGAAGGGCTGGCCTCGTCTGAGCTCACGCCCTCAAAAAATCTCTCAATATAGTCGTCTCCATTGCTGCCAAAAGAAGAAGACACAACCCTGGAGTGACTCCAAGCAGAGGAGACAGACCCTCGGGAGCGAGCTCTGTAGGAGGCAGCACGAGAACCACGACCTCGGGCTGGGGCTGGAGCAGGAGAAGGAGTAGTAGCCCGCGGTGGTACTATGGAAGTAGCTGGTACCAGAGGCTGTCAGAGGAAAATAAGGATTAGAACAGAAAGGTTGGAAGAAGTCATGAAGATACTTACTATGGCTGCAGGAGTAAAAGCGATGCCAGCTGCTCGTACGGTGGCATCAAGCTAACGGATCAATGCCCTCTGACGGATAAATATCAGCAACAGATAGTCTACCTATGCCTGGTTAAACTATAAAAGGAAAAAAGAAAAGACAATTAGAAAAATAAAGCATAAAATGAAAGAAAGAAGTAAGGATAAGGAAATACCTAGCCAATCTCTGCCTTGAATTCAGAAACTGGCAGGACTGGATTAGGAAGGGAGAAGGGGAAGCCATAAGCCACAGTCTGAATCTCCTAGGGAATCTCCAGACCTATCACTCCTCCGGCAGCTCCAGCTCCAGGGCCAGCAACTCTAGCAGCTCCAGCAACTCCAGCAGCTTCATCAGCAACACCAACATCAGCAGCCTCTGGTGCCTGTCCTCTCCTCCTGCCACCAGGGGCAACCGAGTCGGTTCCTAAAGGTCCCAACAGATGTGCTTGGGCCCAGGCTGGGTAGTCTCCCTTGGTCACTAGAAGCTCGACAACATTCGCCCCTACCAGCTCTAATAGTAGATCGACCCAGCTCAGATGATCAGTCTGATGCATACAGGCCGGAGAAACCACCGGGATCCAGAAGTGATCCAGGCCAATCGACTGGCGAACCACTCACTCTCCTAGATAGTACTCCCGCCCAAATGGGCCCTCCAGCAGGATCCGCCTAGAAGCGATATCCCGACTGTGCATCAGATTTGCGCCAGCCCGATCCTCTATGCCTCTCCAGACGTCCTAGTGAACCTACAGAACACAGCGCAGTGTATAATAACAGTCAGTGTACAGTAATCAGTGTGCAAAGCAGAAGAGAACAAAAATAGTACAGTGTAGTGAGCAGTATAAGAAGGCAGTGTACAGAATAGTAAGTAGTAAATAAAGATACCTAGTCGGGAGTCAGTCGATCCAGCGAGACCCAAAATTGATCGATGTCCTTCCCCCCGGCCTTCTTCCCGTTCAGCCCTCAGGACCACCGGGCTGCATGAGGAATGACTAGAGGGTTAGCTGAGGAGTTCGCCGGGACGTGAAGCCCGAGGAACTCATAGGTCCATAACTGCAAAGAAGAAGATGCCAGCAAAAGATAATGGATAACAGATAACAGAAATGAATGAAAGAAAGAAGAAACTAGATCATACCTCCCAGACCTGCCAGTATCCCCCAATGCTGAACTCTTGAGGGAACCGAGTCAAAGCCCACATGAAGCTGTATAAAGTGGCGAGAGCTGCTCCTCCCTAATCGACTGAAGCAACCCGGTTGAAATGAGCCAAGGCGCCGAGGTAATGCAAATGAACGGTATTCTTCTTGATCGAAAATAAGGAGGTACCGAACATATACATCAAAAAGCCTCAGATGACCCACTCATAGTGACGGGGCTCAGTGCACTGAAAATGTCTGAATCGATTGAAGAACCAGGCATATTGCACTCGATCTCTATCCATCTGTGCTGGAACAGCCCCGAGAAAGTACAGCAACGCATCAGTCGACTGAGAAATGGATGGATCGAATGGAATAGGCACTCTTCCAACCCGGATGCCAGTGATGAATGCGAAGTCTAGAAGTGTCAGAGTAGCCTTGAAGGTGGTGAAATGAAAGGTATTGGTGGTATCCCACCACCGCTCCGCCAGAGCTGTCAACCATACCTGGTCATTGCTCGTCCTACCCAACAAGGGTATGAAATGAGCAAAGACGGAGGCATCAATGTAAGCCCAGCTAGGAGTAGGGAGAGCATCATGCCACTTTAATATCTCTCCAGAGGCAGAACCTCTGATGCCACAGACATAATGACTAGCCTGAGAAGAGAAGACAAATAGAGGATATATAAAGAACAGTTCGAGTAAACAAAATGCGAAAAAACATCTGAAAGAAAAACCCTAGGTTCGTGTGCAAGTAGCAACCCTTCAAGCCTTAGAAAACTAGGTACCTCAACCCTACGATCGTGTATAAGTGACGACCCTTCAGTTCTCTCAAACCCTAGAAAATTAGGCATCCAAAGCCCCGGTGCACTAAGCAAATCTCTGTCTTTCTTTTGTGATATTTGTGTTTTGTCCCCTTTTCTCCTAACCTTTTAATCTTTGAAAATTTTCCCCAATCTTCTTTAAATAAAATAAAATAAAAAATTAGAATTTTCTAAAAATTTCCACGATTTCCTAAATTTTCCATGATTTTCTAAGATTTTCCAAGGGGTAAAAAGTAAATTAATTTCCAAGATTTTCCAAAATTTTCCTAATCTTCCAGATTTCCTAAAGTTTTTCCAAAATTTTCTAAAATTTTTCAAAAAAATTTAGGATTTTGTAAAAAAAAAGAAAATTTTCAAAATCCTAGAATTTTCTATAAATTTTCAAGATTTTCCCAAAAATTTTCTTAAAATTTTTCTCAAAATTTCCCATATATTTTTCCAGGACTTTTAAAAAATTTCCTCCTCTTCATTTTTTAGATTTTCGAAAAATACCCCTTAAATTTCTATGATTTTTGGAGATTTTCCCTAATTCTTAAACAAAATTTTAAGATGTTTGAAAAAAATAAAAATAAAAAAATAAAAACAAAATAAAAACAAAAAAATTTCCCCCTTAGTCTTGTGCTTTTCCTTAAAAACTCAAGCCTTTTATAATTGCCTCTTTTATTGTTTGTTCAAAATCCTAGGTGTCCTTGCTGTTTTAATCTCCATCGCATAGGTGTCTAAGCTAAGTTCAAATCCCAATCTTTCATTCATCAAACACATCAAATCATCATCAATCATCATCCATACCATCATCAAAATAAATTATCATTCATCATCATCACATCATTTGGGGGATCCTAAGCATGCAAATCATGTCTGCAATTCATTGTAGGGGTTATAAGAAACCCAACAACTTAGTTATGGGGTGATTTACCAGCATATGGGCAATAATACAAAAGGTAACAGCAGTTGCAGTAGGAGATGCCACACCCAGATTTGGTAGAGATCAGGTTTTAATATTGAGAGATTGTCTTTATGTACCTTCCATTAGAAAGAACTTAGATTCTGTTTTTGGATTGGCTAAAGATGGATATTTTATTTATTTTAATAACTCTGTGGTTATTAAGGATAATAAACGGGTTATGTGTTCTAGTACATTGGTGGATAATCTTTATATTATAACTCTAATCTCTCTTATACTGCAACTAACTAAGATGAATAACACATCTAATTTACCATTTAAGAGAAAGTTTCATTCTTTAATGAACCAAACATTTCTTTGGCACTTACACTTGGATCATATTAATCTAAAAAAGATAAACAAATTGGTAGTAGATGGACCTTTGAGTTCATTGAAAGTGGAGGCATTTTCAGTCTGTGAATATTGCTTAGAGGGTAAGATGACCAAGAGGCCATTTTTGGCCAAAGGCTATAGAGCTAAAGAACCGTTGGAGCTAGTTCATTCTAATGTGTGTGGTGCTATGACAATCTGGGCTAGAGGTGGCTTTGAGTACTTCGTCAGTTTCATTGATGACTACTCAATGTATGGATATATTTACCTGATGCACCGTAAGTCTGAATATTTTAAAAAATTCAAAGAATTCAAGGCGGAGGCGGAGAAGCGTCTGGGTAAAAGTATCAAATCACTACGATCCAACCATGGTGGGAAATACCTATTTGGAGAGTTTAAGGACTACCTGTCATAAGAGGGGATTACATCCCAGTTGACTGCACCTGGCACTCTACAGCAGAATGGTGTAGCAGAAAGAAGGAATAGAACTCTTATGGAGATGGTAAGTTAATGATGAGTTATTCAAGTTTACCAAATTTATTTTGGGGACTCGTTTTAGAAATAGCAGCTTCCATTCTGAACTTGGTACCTATTAAGTCAATACCTTATACTCCCATAGAATTGTGGATAGGGCATAAGCCTAGTCTGAAACACATTCGAATTTGGGGGTGTCCACCACATGTGCTGAATGGGAATGCGGGTAAGTTGGAACCGAGGACAGAAGTTTATTTCTTCGTGGGGTATCCCAAGGGAACGAAGGGTGGTCTATTTTATAATCCTAAGGATCAGAAGGTCATTGTTAGCACTAATGCCCGATTCTTGAAAGAGGATTATATTATGGACCACAGGCCCAATAGTAAAATTATTCTAGAAAAACTAAGAGAAAATGCCAGTAGAACGGAAGAGAAACCACAAGTTATTGATATTCTATTACCTCGTCGTAGTGGGAGGATTATCGAGACAGGTGCACATCAAGAATAGGGTGCTGATGCACATGGTTCAGATTATGCACAGCCTGTTACTGCTAGTACACAGACACAGGTAGTGCCTCGTCATAGTGGGAGGGTTGTTCATCAACCTGACCGGTATATGTTCTTGGGAGAGTCTGTTGACAGGATCCCGACAGAACTGGATACCGAGCCCTGTAACTACAATGAAGCACTACAAGATAAAGTTGCAGATCTTTGGCAAAGGGCTATGAATTCAGAGATGGAATCTATATATTCCAATCAGGTCTAAAAACTTGTAGAACCACCCAAAGGGATAAAACCCATTGGATGTAAGTGGATCTACAAGAGGAAGAGAGGAGTAGACGGGAAGGTTGAAATCATCAAAACTAGGCTTGTTGCTAAAAGGTTCACTCAGAAAGAAAGGATCGATTATGAGGAAACTTTTTCGCCAGTAGCCATGCTTAAGTCTATTCGGATTCTCTTATCCATTGCCGCACATTTCAACTACGAAATTCGAAAAATAAACGTCAAGATAGCTTTCCTTAACGGAAGTCTTGATGAGTGTATCGATATGATACAACAAGATGGATTCAATACAAAGGGCCAGGAGCACATGTTGTGCAAGCTTAAGAGATCCATTTATGGACTTAAGCAGGCATTGAGGTCTTGGAAGACTCGGTTTGATCAAGCTATAAAATCTTATGGCTTTAATCAAAGTCTGGATGAGTCTTGTGTGTACAAGAAGTGTGACAGAAGCATGGTGATCTTGTTAGTATTTTATATAGATGATATCTTGCTCATCAAAAATGATGTGGGGGCATTATCTATGGTTAAAGTATGGTTATCTGGGCAGTTCGATATAAGGAATTGCGAGAAGCCAATCACATCATTGGGATCAAGCTTGTGCAAGATTGAAAACAAAGGATGTTGGGCTTATCACAAGCAAAGTATATCGATGATATCCTTGCTCGTTTTAGCATACAGGATTCCAAAAAATGGTTTCTCTCTTTTATGTGTGGAATCACTCTATCCAATGATCAGTGTCCTAGGACACTTGATGAGATTGAGAAGTTGAAGGCGGTTTCTTATGCTTCGGCAGTAGGAAGCCTCATGTATGCTATGCTTTGCACTAGACCTGACATCTGTTTTGTCGTTGGCATGTTTGACAGATATAAGTCTAATCCAGGGCAGGACTACTGGACTGCGGTAAAGAATATAATCAAAAACTTAAAAAGGACTTAGGATTATATGTTAATTTAACAGGCAGACAGTTTAGTACCTTTAGGATACGCAGACTCAGATTTCTAATCAGACATAGAGCTTGTATCAGGAGACGACCTTGCAGATCCTTTACAAAGAGCTTACCGGCTAAGACTTTTGATAGTCATGTAGAGGGCATGGGAGTCAGATGTACAACAACATGGTTTTTGAGTATAAGTGAGAGATTGTTAGGGTTGGTATACTGAAAGTCATATTTTTAGTATTTTATTTTATTTTTTTCATTTTATGAGAATATTTATGAACAATGTATGTATATCATTTCTTTATTATGCATGGATGTCCAATATTTTGTATAGTATTTAATCTGGTGTGTAGAGTACGGCTTACACACAGAAGACCAAATTTTAGGTTCTTGCAGAATAAAAGTTTTATGTTCACAGTTTAGATGAAAGTGGACATACCATTGGTACGAATGTGGTACAGAGTTTTAATAGGCCTGTCTTGGTTACGAAAAATAGATAATAGCATCGTCTATTATTCCGACTCTCTGTGCCAATACACTGTGTATTGAATGGGACATTTGTGGAAATTAATTTTGTACTGACTACTGATTATATAAATTAATTCACACCCCAAGGTTATTATGAATAATGCTTATCCTCTTAATCCTGAAATAATGATTGATTTGCATATATTTAATATTTATTGTTTTGATTCATTAGAGGGTGCGATCTTATATGGGTCTATATTCCTAGTGAGTTGGATAGCGGTATTTTTTATATTCCCGGTGATGATACCCCCTTAAGGATGCTTATAAGTTTTGACCGGGCCAAACCCTGCAGGTGGATTTAATTATCCGGTGGTTAAATAAGTTAAGCGAAAGGGCTTAAGGAATATCAAGATGCCGATTAAATTAAATTGTCAATAATTAAATTTAATTAGCGGGTATCGAGAATCTTAACGTGGAGAGAAATGGTAAGAATTTAATAACATGAACTCAATGCAAGTAGGTCTTGAGATTATGGGTCAGAGTGCAATTATAGTTCTTTAGTGGTTTGAACTGTAAATCAGTGTTTTATGAAAATTGCAGAAATCGCTGCTGGTTTTTCATAATTGTATATATTGCTATGCGTCTTTCTTTAATTACAGAAACCACTGGTAGGTGTTTTTGTTCCACTGGAAGTCTTACTCATAATTACTCTCTAGGTCCCTGTTATAGTAATATATATACGCGGGTAGGCTGAACAAGTTTGAGATTGATAGTTCATATATCATTATCGTTGAGATATTATTTTTGTCTTTCAAAGTCTTAAATATATCGGGGTTCTACCGGTACGAGTTCTCAGAGGATCGTAGCCCACACTATGTTCGAGGATCGCGTAGGGGAATACAGTAAAAGATCTGATTGGAGCTTCAACTCGGAATCAAGTCGTAGTTGAAGATTAGATCGACAAGAGGTATTCATCTAAATTAACTTTGGTTGCACGGGTTTATTTTTTATCGTTCGACGTCAAAATTTTTATTTAGAGACTGTTTCGGCTTTTGCTTGTCCAGTTAATTTTTTAGCGAAAATCATTTTACAAAAACAATGATCTTGGCAGTATTGCCGCCAATAGTTAGGGTTTCATTCTTCTAGCAACCTATGATTTTGTCAACTAACTGTCGCTAAAGCTAGGGTTTGGGTTGAGTTGCTAGCACGGGTTGTTACAATTTGGGTGGTAACTACTAGGGTCTGCAACGGGGTGTTACAATCTACCCCTCTAAAATAAAATTTATCCTCAAAATTTCACGTAAAAAGTTGTAGAGGATTACTTACATCTCTTCTCTTCGAAGCTGTGTCCCTGTTTACTTGAGTTGTTCGTTGTTGAGGGTGTGGACAAGGTCGGGTATATACGTTCAACATTTTGTAGAAATTGGTTGCTTAGTCTCACTAATTTCTTGAACCGATCACTACAAAATTTTCAATGATCACGTCGCATACTTGTGGCACGAGAATTATTTAACTAGTGCTAACCTAGAAGGCATTGTCCTCCAAGCGTATCTTTTCTCAAGATAATACAACAAGTTTAATTAACGTATATCTTAGAGTTTGCAAATTCAGGCGTACCTCTGATCATCAATGAATACTCCTTTTTCTCTTGGGAAGATGAGCCTTCTGCCCATTGATTCTCTTGCCGTCAAGCTGTATCACCCTTTTCAAACTGCTCGTTCCCTTTGAACGAATATTATAGTTCCTTCCCTTTGGTAACAGGCATTCAAACTTTTTATGTCCATATTTATTGCAATTAAAGTAGACTATTGAGCTTGCCTCTTGTGAACGGTGGACACTCCCCTCATCAATTTTTGGTTGGTCAAGTTGCACCACCTTCTTTAACCCACTTATTTCTTGTTGCAACAAATTTGTTTGATCCTTGTAGCCCTGTCCTGGCTGACAATTGTTGTAGTTTAATCCTTTTCGTAGTGGGCACTCAGATCTTTTATGTCCGAGCTTTCGGTATTGATTAACAGATTTTCAAATTTGGTGCCGTTTTTTCTAGTTGTTCCCTTCGGTCACCTTGAGAGTAAGGTTCTGAGCGTGTGACCTTCTTGTTATTTCTTAGTGGTCCTCCTTGATTTTCTTCTCCAATTCTTATTGGGTAGTGTGTTATCTTATGTTCTGGCTGGTTACACCTGTAACAAGTTCTTACTATTGTTTGTTGTTGCTTTATGGCCTTGATCCAAACCTCTGTTGTTCGAAAAATATTCTTCTTCTTAGGTTCTGGGATATTTTGCACCCTTAGGTTCGATAAGTACCATGATCCTTCCTGGGGTGCCTTCCTTCGCGATTGATCTAAATTGGCTATTAGATCTTGCAAGATTTTTGCTAGGCTCGGAACGTCTACTTCTTCCTTGATTCATTTACTCCCACTAAGTTCTCGTGGTTCTTTCTTCGTTCCGTCATCTTTCGAAAAGAGTAAAGGAGAAAAGGAGTCATTGAACTGTTTGATAAAGTTGGTTCTACTTATAAGGTGAAAGCATGACACTCGGTCTGTTTGTTAGTGTGAGAAGTCTTATGAAATGAGATTCTATCGTTCTTTACCATAGATTATCAATGCAGGGCTACTATTCTGAGTTTTGTATGAATTTCTATTATTGCATTATGGGTCTCACTTTATTGACTAGCAGAGATCTATTTCAATTAATCAGTTCCTTTCTATTTCTATTTCGTATATGGATAATCTCGCAGTATTGTGCTCACACAAAACCTCATATGGTTGTAAAAGCTATCTTGGGAGCTATTTGTTGTAAGCAGGTTTGGACTGAAGATAAGTGTTTTCTTTAATTTTTCTCATCCATACTCTTAACATACTTTTGATGGTTCAGATCCAGGTGTTTAGACTGTGCAAACGAGATGTGGGTTTTGGGTAGGTATGGTAGAGAACTCATGTTGGTGTAAAATCTCATGAATATACTTTTTTCTTGTAGCTACCAATGTGTCCTGGAGTCTATAGATAGAGAGCGAGTAGGCATAGTGAGGAAATTCGTTATAACTCGAATGTTATCGTGCTCTTGAGGTGACCTTGACAATCCAGGTGACGAAGTCCGTAATCATATACCTTTTACCTTATTCAGGTCTTTCCATATACCTTATTCCTTATTCAGGTCTTTCCAACCGTTGTATTAATTCTCTTAGTTCCCGCTGTTGTTCCTTCACGTATTGGTACGTAGGGTTTGAATGTCTCTTCTATTGACTGGATCATTTTTCTTCGGTGGTTGGTCACTCTAGGGTAAAATGAATGTGATGTAATATCGAGTTATGTGATCCATTGTGGTTTGATGGTTAATTCTCCCTCAGGCTCCACATGGTCATGTCGTCGTCAGAATTCTTTATTGAAGATGAGCATAGTAGGATTCGAACTCTAATATTTTGGTGGAAAAGCTGACATGAATATTAATGCGTACGGATACTCTTTCGTTATTTTCATACTAAGGGTATCCTAAACTCGAGGTTGTCTCTTTTTTTTCCACTATCCTACCGTCGGTATGAATCCCTTGCTTTCTAGTTCAGTGGGTGCGTGGGTCTGGTATGAACTAGTCTAGGGAAGTCTTAATTCTGTTACCTGGTGGTGTCGTGAGCCCCTTGCGAAGATGTAGTTAATTGAATAAACTCTTACTCAACCATTCCTGCAGTCGGGTGTCTCGATTTTTAAAACTTCGTTAAACGTGGACGTTGATGGTACTTTAAGTCGTAATGTTGAGGAAAGATTGCCCCATGATTCGAAGTGGTGTTAAGAGGTTCCTGTTCATCGTCCTAGTCTTTTATGAAAGCGTTGAAGCCTAATAACGTGATATCCGGACGATTATCGTTACTATGGGGCAAGGTTTTGAGGGTAGATGGGCAAAAACATGTGTGGGGTTTAATAAGGGCAGTTTCATGGAAAAGCGATCGTAAGGCGGTGAATAAGTAAGTGCTTAGTTGAGAATTTTCAAATAGTATGAGCACGAGATTCCGCTGAGGTTAGAATATCATAGGGTGGACTCCCAGTTGGTTCAAAGGCAAGGGGTCATAATTAAAGAGATCACCTTTGACTCAGGTTGAGAGGTTAATTGAAGCTTAGATGCATTGGAGAAAAGAGATCAGCAATTAAATTATAGAGAAGAGGTTCTCGAGATCAATCTGTACAACATCAGATCCTGAAAAACGATACGTTTTAGCAATGGGTAGTCAAACTAGATATTTTTCTTGAAGTTGCGTCGGTCTAACGTACTTCAATTCAAGCATCCAAGTTAACTCCTCAGGTTGAGATCCCAAGTGTTTACAAAATTGCTTCAGTCGGATGTAGTATTGAAGTCAGGGGAGAATGAAAGATAGTAGAAGATCTTGGCAATATCGATTGTTCAGAACTAAAGAAATGAAATGACATTGAGTTATACAATTAAAGAGTTAGTCCAAGGATGATGACTTGCAATGAAGCACAGTCAAACGTGAGTACTAGTCATCATCTAGGCATGACTTAACCAAGGAAAACTTCAATGATAAAGGTATTTTCTTGGAGAAATTTCCCGACAGGGTTACCAGGAAGACTTGAGTGGAGGAGAATTATCTATGAATGATACTGGGTAGTATTTTTGAGGACTAGTGTTATTAGAAGCAAAGAATTTTAACCGGGTTTAAGAGTTGATACAAGGGTCTTGGAAGAGAAACTCATAAGGGTGAAGTTACGGAGTTTTAATGGTGGTTTCTGCAAAACTTAGACTACTCTGAGTACTTTATCATCTAGGGGTTAGTCAATTTTTTGGTGGTTTGATTGTCTATTAGCCATTCTAAGAGAGTGTTGAGATTTGGGAGTTGTTTCCATTCTTAATTGTGTTCATGTTTTGGGATCTTATGGAATTTAGTTTGAAATTGTGAGATAGCTTATGAAGAATTTAACAACGAACACTTGCATTTCATCCAAACACATAACCATTACAAAGTTTTCAAGAGTTCACCTAATACATGCATAGCATTCAACGAAGGAAAAACACAACACCTATCATGCTAAAGCCTAGACAAACAGATGCGTATAGAAGTAGCAAAAAACTAAGTCAGACACTTATTTAATCAATTGCTATAAAAATTATGATAATTCATGATAATACTAAATTTATTATAAACTTACAAAAATAATAAGTTCTAGTAGGTAAAGACACCAAAAAGATACACTAAATTAATTTTTAAGACACTTTCTTGGACAAAATGGCACAAAAATCGAGATAAAACCCTAACATTGATGTAAGATCAAATTTTTGTCTCCCAAACTAAACCTAGCTAACTTCCCACATGCCAAAATCTGAAAATATCTCTAAAAAATTGCACCATATCACATCCACCCATGTGAATGAAGAAAAATGGGCTTAAAAGTCATCATTTTGTTCCCTCACACCTTTTTCTATAAAATGAAGCCAAACACCACTCCCTCCCTCTATGATTTTTGGCCAAAGGAGAGAGAAAACCATATTTAAAGTGTTCTTAAAGAGCTTGGGTGAGTAAAGAGAAGAAAGAAGGAAAGTTCTAAGAAAAAGGTTTTTTTGGAAATCGAAGAGTCTAAAGCTAAATTCTACATGTCATCCACCATTTCTAGGACGTCAAATAAGTAAGTAAAATCTCTAAACCTTATGTCTAGTATTATCCAAAATATTCCTTAACTCATCTCTTTATACACTTCAAAAATCGAGAACCGAAAACAAATCAAAAAGGCATTATAGTAGCAAACTAGGGCTGTTATGTTTTTGAATAATATAAGATGTGGTTGTGTTGTTATTCTTGCGTTTGATGACTTAAATGGGTTTTAGAAACTTGATATTCATACATAAAACACAAGTATACAAAGAAATGGGACAAAACCTTGACATATCATAAGTAAGAGACTTGAACATATATGGGCCTAATTTTTTGAGTACTTTAATGTTTCTGCCCTGATCTTTGGTACTCCCTAACTCAACGTAGAAAATCGATCTAAGCATGCTCTCTATGTCCAAATTTATCTTTTTATGTTATCTGTCATCCCAAGTTAGTTTCAACTTATTTGAGTGAGTAGAACTCGAGATATTGCAATTTTATCAAAGTGTGTTATTTTCAGACCAGTCGACAATTCTAACCTAAAACCCTAGTTTACAATGAAATCTGAGCTTTGGCCAAAACATAAAAGTTGTAGATAACATGTAAATCTAACTACCCACCAAAATAAAACCCAAAATATTGAGCTTTGATAGGTAAAACCTCTATAAAACTCTCTGTTGTGGTTCAACCATTAAAGGGCACTTCTATCACATATTTTTGAATAGCCAAAAACCGCTATATTTACTAACCTACTCCCAATGTGGTCTACATGCATATTGTAGGTAACATATTGAACTATTTTCTGTCCCAAAATCAGACCTAGATATCTTAGGAAATTCCCTCAAACCCGTTTCAAACTCTCTTTCCTAAATCGATTCTGCTGAGGGTTTGGCAGCTAACAGAGCCTATTTTACAAAATGGCTTATATCTTCAACTTGTTTCAAACAACCACCTATAGCACCCTTCATAAGACTTGTAGGGGACATGTTTAGCTAGAATATATCCAAAATGGGCTCACTTGGACTTGATTTGATGCCCCAAAATTGAGACCAACAGAGGCATATTTTTGGTAAAATTTTGAGAAAAGTGCTGAATCATTTTTGCTTAGAATATTTTATTCACCCATTTATCTTAGATTTTGGCCTTAGTTTTAAACATAAGAGTTGTAGAAAATATTTTTACCTAAATGGTGTGTAAAAATCAAAAATTGATTCCAAGTCTAGATGCTCTAAAACCTTGCCGACCCTTTAAATTTAATACTTGAACTTGGCCTTTAAAGTTGCTAAGTGTATGTTTGAGTACCTTTTTGTCGTGAGACCTGAGTTTGTGTTTTGATTGATTCAAATTAGTTGATTAGTATTTTTAATCAAATGTACGATGGTTAGAACTCATTATATTAAGTATGAATTGTATCTTGAGAATTGTAACTTGCGCCTCACACAGTTGTACTTATGCTTAGTGGGTTGTACTATGAACTTTGTCATGCTAGTTGATGCCATGCTATAGATAGCTGTACTTGACATCCATATTATACATCATGGACATTGTCACTAGCATCTTGGCATACTAGAGTCCATCTGTGCAAACCGTTGTTAGGATGGATTATGTTGAATTATCCTTCTTGGTTCTAAGTCTAGGTCGTCACTGGTTGCCATTTTTGTAAACATTTTGGGATGTATTCGCCTTATACACCCTGGGTGCATCCTCGGTGTTATAAATTTGATTTATCCACCCTGGTGCGTTCTCGGTGTTTGAGATGGTTTATCATGGATATTGTTGGGCACCATGGGTTCGTCACTAGCATTCTGGTTTTGGTACCTTAGACTTTGGGTTGATACCAAGCGAGCATCCTGACTTTAATATGGATAACTCTATAATAAGTCCCTTCATGGCAATAACAATAAGTCCCTGAGACAATAAGTCCCTAAGACAATGAGAGGCAATGATAATAAGTCCCATCACGATAATGACAATAAATCTCTGAGGTAATGAGAGGTAATGACAATAACTCCACAATAAGTCCCTGAGGCAATGAGAGGCAATGACAATAAGTCCCTGAGGTAATGACAATAACTCCACAATAAGTCTCAATTGCTTCTCGTGTACACATAAATATATTTGATTCTTTCAGATCGTGTGGCTTTCGAAATTATTAAATTTATTTTAATTAAAAAAATTTTATATCTCTAAAAAATATTTTAAAAATCTAAGTGGAAGTTGAAATTTATTAACAGATAAATCATGCGGTCTCCATCACTAATTTGTAGGCGATGCAACTAAACCCTGCGTGTTGGCAGTAAGGCTTTCCTCCCATTAGATAGATTAATTATTGTATCGCCAGTACAAACCTCTCATTTAGGGATAATTGTAGATAATTGTTAGTGTGGATCACTTCTCCATCTGAAGGGTTCATTGTGAAGCAATTGATTTGGGATTAGGTGATGGTTAACACTTAGTTATATATAATAGTATCCTCTCCATCCGAGTCACTGCTATTATATACTGGACCGAAATTATGTCAGCTATTTAATTTTACTTGGCATGGTCAGTTGCCTAGATAATAAAATTAAAATGAATTGGTCTGTTTGGTCTTATGAAGGATAGTAGATGTCCTCTCATTGAGGCATGCTATTCTTAGGTTACCAGGCTACTGAAAAATTAATTTTTAAATGGTAAAGGGAATTAAATTAAAATAAATTCAATATTTTGCTCATCATAATTAACATTTTTTTAATTATGTGATTCTCTAGACTAAAATAGCTTTCAATCCACTCGCTTTAATACTCAAAGAATATAATAAACCAACGGGACTGAATTTTATTGACTGAAAATATAACTTAGATATAGGTTTAACTACAAATTGTATTCCTTCAATACCAGAAAATGTGTTTGTTTCTGAAAAAGATTCTTCCTCTAGGTCGAAAAATATGAAGAAGAAAAAGGTTCAGAAATAGGGAGACACGGTTTTCAGGATAGTTAGTGGGTCACGGACTGATGTGAAAAATTTGAAAGGCAGATATTTTCACTGCAATCAGACTCGGCACTTGAAAAAAGTTATGTCCAATATTTCTCAGAAGGCAGAACAAACAAGGTAATTTCTGTTCACTGATAGTGAAAACATGTTTAGCTGTGTTATCTACCGGTACCTGGTGTGTAGATATAGGAGCCACTAATCATGTCTGCAATTTATTGCAGGGGTTCCAGAAAACCCAACAACTTAGTGATGGGGAGATTTACCTACATATGGACAATAATACAAAGGTAACAGCAGTTGTAGTAGGAGATGTCACTCTCAGTTTTGGTAGAGATCGAATTTTAATATTGAGAAATTGTCTTTATATACCTGTCATTAGAAGGAACTTAGCTTCCATTTTAGGATTGGCTATAGACGGATATTTAATTTATTTTAATAACTCTGCGGTAATTAAGGATACTAAACGGGTAATCTGTTCTGGTACATTGCTGGATGATCTTTATATTATTACTCTAATCTCTCCTAAACTGCCACTAACTGAAATGAATAACACATCTAATTTACCATATAAAAGAAAGTTTCCTCCTTTAATAAACCAAACATTTTTTTGGCACTTACACTTGGGTCATATTAATCTAAAAATGATGAACGAACTAGTAGCAGATGGACTTTTGAGTTCATTAAAAGTGGAGGCACTTTCAGTATGTGAATCTTGCTTATAAGGTAAAATGATCAAGATTCCCTTTTTGGTTAAAGGCTATAGAACTAAAGAACTTTTGAGCTGGTTCAATCTGATGTGTGTGGTCCTATGACAATCCGAGCTAGAGGTGGGTCTGAATACTTCATCAGATTCATTGATGACTACTCAAGGTATGAATACATTTACTGGATGCACCGTAAGTCTGAATGCTTTAAAAAATTCAAAGAATTCAAAGCGGAGGTAGAGAAGCGTCTGGGTAAAAATATCAAATCAATACGATCCGACCGTGGTGGAGAATACCTCTTTGGAGAGTTTAAAGACTACTTATTATCAGAGGAGATTACATCCCAGTTGACTGCACTTAGCACTCCGCAGCATAATGGTGTAGCAGAAAGAAGGAATATGGCTCTTATGAAAATGGTAAGGTCTATTATGAGTTATTCAGGTTTACCCGATTCATTTTGAAAACTCTTTTTAGAGACAACAGCTTACATTCTGAACTTGGTTCCTTCTAAATCAGTACCTTTTACTCCCACAAAATTGTAGAACGGGTATAAGCCTAGTCTGAAACACATTCGGATTTAGGGGTATCCTTCACATGTGCTAAAAAAGAACATGGATAAGTTAAAATTGAGGACAAAAGTTTATTTCTTTATACAGTATCCCAAGGGAACGAAGGGTGGAATGTTTTATAAGGTCATTATTAGCACCAATGCCCAATTTTTGAAAGAGAATTATATTATGGATCACAGGCCTAAAAGCAATATTATTCTAGAAGAACTAAGAAAAAATACCAATAGAATGGAAGAACAAGTCGCTGATATCCAATTTCCTCATCGTAGTGGGAGGATTATCGGGACAGGTGCAAACCAAGAACAGGGTGCTAATGCACTGGGTTCTGATTCTGCACAGCGTGTTACTGCTAGCACACAGACTCAGGTAGAGCCTCGTCGTAGTGGGAGGGTTATTCATCAACCTGACCAGCATATGTTCTTAGGAGAGTCTTTGGATAGGATTCGGATAGAACTAGATACCGAGCCTTATAACTACAATGAAGCACTTCAAGACAAATATGCAGATCTTTGGTAAAGGGCTATAAATTCAGAGATGGGATCTATGTATTCTAATTAGGTCTGAGAACATTTAGAATCACTCGAAGGGATAAAATCCATTGGATACAAGTGAATCTACAAGCGAAAGAGAGGAGCAGACGGTAAGGTTGAAACCTTTAAAGTTAGGCTTGTTCCTAAATGGTTCACTTAGAAAGAAGGAATCGATTATGAGGAAACATTTTTGCTGGTAGCCATGCTTAACTCTTTTCGAATTCTCTTATCTATTACTGCTCATTTCGATTATGAAATCTTACAAATGGACATCAAGATAGCTTTCATTAGTAAAAGTCTTAACGAGTGTATCTATATGTTACAACCAGACGGATTCATTACAAAGGGCCAGGAACACATGTTGTGTAAGCTTAAGAGATCCATTTATGGACTTGAGCCGGCATCGAGGTCTTGGAACACTTGGTTTGATCAAGCTATTAAGTCTTATGATTTTAATCAAAGTCCAGATGAGTCTTGTGTGTACAAGAAGCGTGAAGGAAGCGTTATGATCTTCCTAGTACTTTATGTAGATGATATCTTGCTCATCGAAAACGATATGGAGGTATTATCTACGGTTAAAGTATAGTTGTCTGGACAGTTCGATATGAAGGACTTGAGAGAAGCTAGTCACATCATTGGGATCAATCTTGTGCGAGATCAAAAACAAAGGATGTTGGTCTTATCACAAGCAAAGTATATCGATGATATCCTTGCTCATTTTAGCATGCAGGATTCCAAAAAGAATTTTTTCCTTTCAGGTATGGAATCACTTTATCCAAGGATCAGTGTCCTAAGACACCTGATGAGATAGAGAAGATAAAGGCGGTTCCTTATACTTCGGCAGTAGGAAGCCTCATGTTTGCTATGCTTTGCACTAAACCCGACATTTGCTTTTCTGTTGGCATGGTTAGCAGATATCAGCCTAATCCAGGGTAGGAGTATTGGACTGCAGTAAAGAATATAATCAAGTACCTAAAAAGGACTATAAATTATATGTTGGTTTACCAGGCAGACAGCCTAGTACTTTTGGGGTACAAAGACTCAGATTTTCAGTCAGACATAGAGCTTGCATCAGGAGACAACGTTACAAATCTTTTACAAAGAGCCTACCAGCTAAGACTTTTGATAGTCATGTGGGGGGTATGGGAGTCAAATGTATAACAGCATGGTTTTAAGTATAAGTGGGAGATTGTTAGGGTTAGTATATTGAAAACCTTGGCTTTAGTATTTAATTTTATTTTAATAAAATTAATTTTTTATTCTATGATAATCATTATGAGTAATGTATGTATATCATTTCTTTGTTATGCATGGATGCCCAATATTCTGTATAGTATTGAATTTGGTGTGTAGAGTACGGCTTATACACAGAAGATCAGATTTTAGGTTCTTGCAGAATATAAGTTTTATGTTCACAGTTTAGATAGAAATGGACATAGCATCGGTACAACTGTGGCACAGAGTTTTAGCAGGCCTGTCTTAGTTACGAAGAATAGATAATAGCGTCGTCTATTGTTCCGACTCTCTGTGCTAGTACACTTTGTGTGTATTGAATGAGAAATTTGGGGTAATTAATTTTACACCGACTATATAAATTAGTTCACACCCCAAGGTTAGTATGAAGAGTCTTTATCCTTTTAATCCTAAAATAATTATTGATTTGCGTATATTTAATATTTTTTGTTTCAATTCATTAGAGGATGCGATCTTATATGGGTCTATATTCTCAGTAAGTTATATAGCGGTATTATTTATATGGTGAATATTAATTATTGACAGAATCCACATTCCTAAAGATGGGGATCGATGATACCCCTTAAGGAAGCTTATAAGTTTTGACTGGGCCAAACCCTGCTGGTGGAATTTAATTTTCGACGGTCAAATATGTTAAGTAGAAGGCTTAATAAATATTAAGATGCTGATTAAATTAAATTATCAGTAATTAAATTTAATTAGCGGGTATGGAGAATCTTAACGTAAGGAGAAATGGTAAGTATTTAATAATAGAAGCTCATTGCAATTTGGTCTTAAGATTATGAGTTAGAGTGCAATTATAGTTCTTTAGTGGTGTGAACTGTAATTCAGTGTTTTATGAAAATTACATAATCCATTTTTTGTTTTTCATAATTATAGTTACCGCTATGAGGTTTGCTTAATTGCAGAAACTACTAATTTGTGTTTGTGTTCCACTGAAAGTTTTACTATAATTACTCCCCAGGTCCCTGCTGTAGCCCTATAAATATGTGGGTAGGCTGAACCAGTTTTATAACTTATCTTCTAAGACTAAAGTTTTTCTGGTTCTGCCGGTATGAGTTCTCGAAGGATTATAGCCCACACTATATTCAAAAATCGCATAAAAAAATACAGTAGAAGATCTGACAGGAGCTTCAACTCGAATTCAAATTGTAGTTGAAGATTCGACCGGTAAAAAGGTATTTATCCAAACTAACTTCTGGTGCACGGGTTTTATTTTGATCGTTTGTCATGAAAATTTTAGCTGAAACCCATTTTGGCAATTATCCGTCTAGTTAATTTTTTCCGTTAATCATTTTAAAAAACAAAGACCTTGGCTGTCATGCCTCCAATAGATGTTACATATGAGGAACAACTTGTGAAGATCATGGACATGAAGCAGCAAGTGTTAAGAGGGCGAACCATTGCTTCTGTCAAGGTTCTATGGCTTTATCACGGAGTCGAGGAAGCGATGTGGGAGCTTGAGTCTGGAGTGCATGTTAGATATCCGGAGTTGTTTGCTTCGTGACCTTGTGGCGAATTTTGGGGACAAAATTCCTTTAACGGGGGAGAGTTGTGAGACATGGTTCCTTTTTATTTTCGTATGTGTATTTGATGTGGTGGTTATCACTTTAATCGTTGTGTAGAATAGCATATTGTTATATGTGTTATGCATGCAGGGGTTTCATTTCGTTTCTTTACTTGGGTTTTCACACCGCGATAGCTGCTCGAACGGTGGTTATCCGATTGAGCAGGGGTGTGGTAGAGTGTTATATCAGTAGGGGACCACTCGAACGGTTGTCGAGCGCTCGAGAGGTGACAGCCTGGCATGAAAATTTATAAAGCAGCTCATCTCTTGATTTTTGAGCCAAACCTTGTTCCAAAGCTTCTTCTCTCTCACTACCAAAATCTCTACCTTCTCTCTAGCTTTTTGGTGGACCCGAGCTTAGTTTTTCGCAATCAGATAACGGATCCTTCTTGTCCTTCCCGTGGGCTTCACATCAATCTGGACAGAATCTCGTTTCAATGATGTTTGTATTTCGTCGGGGTTCAAACCTTTAAGTTTTTAATACATAGAGGTAGGATCCTAGACTATCTTGTCTTTAAAGGGTGCTACATGCGATTATATGCTTTTCTACCATTTGAAAATGCTATAAATGTTAGTTTTTTTGTGTATAAACCATGTTTGTTTGAGTAAAAGCATGTTTTACCTTTTCTTATAGTTTATTACATGTTGTTGGACGTGTAGATGTTCGCAATTTCCAAAAAGGTGTTTTGAAAATGGAGAAGTTTATGTGAAGTTAGAAAAAACCTAACTTTTGGAGGTTTGGCGCTAACTTTCGAGGTTGAGTCGTGAATTTAAATATTTTGGTAGAAATGGTGGAAACATTTTGAAAATGTTGGTTGGTCTCTAGGGTTGAGTGGAAGACGTGGTGGATGACCGTTGGATGTTTGGTACATGATTAATGTATGGTTTTAAACGTTTTCATAGTCGAGCTACATGTTGATTTTTAACGATTTGATAGATGTGCTGTGACAGTGCGTGTGTACTTGGGCCGCCATTGCTCCTCGATAAAAGTTTAAATATTTTGCACAAATAGGTACTTTGCTACTTCGAGTTAATTCCCGTAAATGAAGTGGTTGCTCCAATAGGAGGCGTGCATTGTTGTGACTCTGTATAGAACTTGTCATTACCTAGCGGGTCTTTGTATGGCTTTGGTCTAAGGTAATGGGTAAGAGTCTATAATTGTTACCTTTTTCCTAGGTATGACATAGTCGATACATAGGGATTATTGTCGGTTGTGTGAACCGAGCAGAAAATAACATTTTGTTATTGTTTTTCTTTTAACTGTTGACGTTATTTGCATTATATGAAATGGATGGTTTTGAGGATGAAAAACTATTTGAGGCTCGTGAAGTTGAGTCGATTCTATGCTATGTGATTGCATATCCTGCTTTACTACGTTATAGTCTGTTTCTATTGGACTTCAGCTCACGTTGTGGGATTTGAAAACGTTTTTCAGGTGCCTGTGATCACGAGGGATGGTCTAGAGGAGCCCGAGGAGGCGGATGGATTTTGTTTAAGTTTTTTTTTTTTTGGTTTTGTCATGGGAATCATGTACTACTACCTATATTGCTTGTTCCTAAAAGTATGTTTTGTAAGCCCTGAGGGATTACATTATGCATGTATGAAATGTTTGTTTCAAGCGAGAAACCTTGGGTTGGCTATTGTTGTTGTTCTGGTTGGGGTTCTATGTCTTTACAGCTTCATTTTCAAATCTGAGAAGTGGTTTCTTTATCAAATAATAGTTTTATTTCCTAAAATTTGTTTAATTAAAACCCTGTTCAGAGACCATATTTTTAGGTGTGTTTTTGAGACTTGAGAAGATTTTTCTTGTTTGTAGCTAGAAAAACTCTCAGGTGTCTCACAACTCGAGCGGGCCCCTAAGTGCTCGAGCGGACAGTCGCTGTGACGAAAAGTTGATTTTTGTTTTGAAAGGAGAGATGGGTGGGAGAAGCTTGGGTTTATCCTTTTTAATATAAAAAGGCTTATTTTGTTAATTATTTTACAAATAAAATCTCGTTTTCATTTCGATCTTTAACCCATAGAGTTCGGGCAGTTTTAGTGGATTGTGGCATCCCAAAATGATTGTTCCATGGGCTTTTCACATGACTCCGAGTTTTGCGGTGTGACATGAGCGGTCCAACTTTGGATAGCTTTCTCAACTTTGGTTCCAAAAATTTAACCTTGCACACCAAAACACTTGAAAAAGTAAGCCTTTGATACAACAAATTTTATGAGTATGAGAGCAAAGAGTAAAGAAAACATCTCAAAACATCCCCTAACCTTAAGAAACCATTATCCATCCTTCATACAACCCTTGAAACGATAACAATGTCCTTCCATGAATGCAAAAATATGAGTTTATAGCCTCGTAGCCTTACAATCAAGGGTTGCATTCACCTTATTACAATCATAACAAGGTATTTAAAAGAGTTACATTTAAAACCATTCAGCTCTCGAAAGAAGATACAAAGGTATATAATTCTCTCAATTACTTCGAACGACAAAGGATCCCGTGACAACATCTCCTAATCCATAGCCATCTTCCCGTTATCACCTGAAATGTTATCAAACAACATGAGCTGTGGCTCGTACGAAATTAACTAATAATGAGCATAAGCATGACATGTGAGGATGAGTATGCAAATGCAACACCTAGTTTCACTAAAACAAAACCCATTTTCCATCAAAATCTCATTCATATAACCAGCTTTTCTTATACAAGTTAAACTCATTATCAGGCACAACTCATTACTTAACCTTTTATTCCATTTTCTTGCACCCATTTTAGGTTCTCATTTTCCACAACTCACAAAAATGCACACACACATTATCGATAATTTCTCATATCTCAACCAACTCGTGGATTACAATTTAGGAGCTGATGTCGAACGAGCTTATAGACCCATGCACATTACTACCAACTGGGTCACGCGTCACCCGCTAAGTAATGGTGCATTCGATAACTCGCCTCGACTAACGCCTTATTTTCGGTTATTAGCGAAAGGATAGGTCACCCAATTTGCGTAATTTTTTAATCTTTCACCGAGGAGCTATTCAAGCCTAACTTAAACTATCCTTCGATCCAAATCGGTCCTTTTTAGTTCACCAAAGTAATATTCAAAGTATGAGTTCAACCCAAGAATAGTTCCTCTCGCCAACACCCAAAACGCGTAAGGTTAACAACAAACACACACACACACACACACACACACACACACATATATATATATATATATATATATATATATATATTATTCATGTCTAAAAATTAG
>JAOTRH010413203.1:0-34702 GCA_034768845.1 Heliamphora exappendiculata
TATATAAATTAATTCACACCCCAAGATTATTATGAATAGTGCTTATCCTCTTAATCCTGAAATAATTATTAATTTGTATATATTTAATATTTATTATTTTGATTCATTAGAGGGTGCGATCTTATATGGGTCTATATACCCGGAGAGTTGGATAGCGGTATTATTTATGTGGCGAATATTAATTATTGATGAAATTCATATCTTGAATGATCGGGATTGACGATACCCCCTTAAGGATGCTTATAAGTTTTGACCGGGTTAAACTCTGCAGGTGGATTTAATTATCCGACAGTCAAATAAGTTAAGCATAAGGGTTTAAAAAATATCAAGATGCCGATTAAATTAAATTATCAGTAATAAAATTTAATTAGCGGGTATCAAAAATCTTAACGTGGAAAGAAATGGTAAGCATTTAATAATAGGAGCTCAATACAAGAAGGTCTTGAGATATGGGTCTGAGTGAAATTATAGTTCTTTAGTGGTGTGAATTGTAATTCAGTATTTTATAAAAATTCTAGAAATCGCTGCATGTATTTCTATAATTGCAGAAACCTCTAGTAGGTGTCTGTGTTCCACTAGAAGTCTAACTCACAATTACTCTCCAGGTCCCTACTGTAGCCCTATATATACGCGGGTAGGCTGAACCGGTTTGAGATTGATAGTTCATATATCATTTATCAGAGATATCATATTTTGTCATTCAAGACGAAAGATATCGGGGTTCTGCCGGTACGAGTTCTCGGAGGATCGTAGCCTACACTACGTTTGAGGATCGCGTAAGGGAGTACAGTAGAAGATCTGACTGGAGCTTCAATTCGAAATCAAATCGTAGTTGAAGATTAGATCGACAAAAGGTATTCTTCTAAATTAACTTTAGTTGCACGGGTTTTATTTTGATCGTTCTGCAGAAAAAGTTTTATCTGGATCCCGTTTCAGCGTTAGCCCGTCCAGTTAATTTTTTATCGAAGATCGTTTTTAAAAACAATGATCTTGGCAGTATTGCCTCCAACAGAGGTTCCTACCTTGAGTGACTTGATCAAAGGAGTTTGAACTTAGCTTTTGCTCAATCGAATCATCTTCTTCATTTCCTTCTTCTTCTTCTTCTTCCCAAGAACTCACAGTCTCTCTAAACTCTCCAGGATAGCCAAATTTTTTGTGTGGGAAGATGGGCAGGGGAGGGCTCTTTATATATGCCTTGGAGCTTGGGTGGTCTTTATTGCAAAGTACAAAAGGAAGATGCCTTGAAAGACATTTGAAGATTGTCTTGAAGAAAGAAAGATATGGATCTTGCAGAAGAGATTTATGCATATAATTATGTATAATTCTCATGGCTCAAAGAGTGTATGAAAATATCTACGGAGGTACTTTGGCTCAAAAGGTGATAGGTAGAGAAAAGGTGCATATATTCTTGATTATCATAATTTAGTTCAAAAGAGGACATGCGGGAACAAATATACATAGCCATGCACAAAACCAGATAAAAAATAGCAAGGACTCTACTAAAATAGGCTTTGAACAAGTACAAGCTTGATTGGTTTCCATGAAATTGATTAGAATTTAACAAGTACACAAAATTTCCTAAATTCGGGAATTTTTATACTTTGCCATGTGGTGGAGAGAGAAATGGTGGTTGTTAGAAGAAAATAGTGTATACATATATCTATGAAGATATTTTGGCTCAAACGATGATTAGTGGAAAGGAATTGTATCTATTATTACGAATCAGAATTATGGCTCAAAAGAGGATATGTGGAAATATAATATGCACTGGTCTTGTGTGAGCCTCGGTTGTTTCACAGACGTGGAAAAAATAGAGAACTGTTAAAGATCGCTCGATCGATCCCTTGACCGATCGATATGTCTGGGTAATTCTCTAAAAATTTTATTTGTTTATTTTAAAGCTTGACTCTTGAGGACCGTGACCTTATTCTTTTGGGCTGTTCTTTTACATAAAATAAATCCTTGGATATGCATTTTTCAAAGGTTTTAAGCTCACTTTCGTTTACACTCTTGGAACTGTGTGGGCTTGTGTGGATTTGTTAGAGCTTGGAATCATAAAATGGGTTTTTCTTGGGTGGTTCACGTGCCCGGGTTTCGAGGCGTGACAAAAGATGACATGTGGGAATAAGATATACATATCCATGCACAAAATTAGATAAAAATACCAAGGAGTCTACTAAAAATAAGCTTAGCACAAGTACAAGCTTGCTTTGTTTCTAAGAAATTGGTTAAGATTTAACAAGTACACAAAATTCCCTAAATTAGGGGATTTTTGTACTTTGCCATGTGGTGGAGAGAAAAATGGCGGTTGTTGGAAGAAAATAGTGAATACATATATCTATGAAGATATTTTGGCTCTAAAGATGATCGGTGAAAATGAATTGTATATATTATTAGGAATCAGAATTATGGCTCGAAAGAGGATACATGGAAATATAATATGTATATCCTTATACAAAAAATAATATAAAAATATTTTTCTACAATTAAAAGTCTTGAAAAGTATAAGACTTTTTAGTGGCTGAAGACAAACCCTAGGGTTAGGTTTTAACTAAGGTGGTTTGGTGGGTCCCATAGTGGTTACTTGATGGAGAAAAAGTGTATATGTATCCTAATATGTATCACTATTTTGGCTCAAAAGAGGATATGTAGAGGTAAAACATACGTACATATCTACACATAAAGTAAGGTACATATCTATTAAGACCAAATGGAGCCTAGGGTTAGCAAGTACACTTTCTGTTTACCTCAATGCAAATCTTGAATTTAAAATTTTAATTAATTAATGAGATTATGTGGGCCCACCGTATGATCAATGGAATCTCTACATATATCTATCTACATATATATTTATATGTAAATATATAAAGCATTTAATTAATGTTGTGAGAATATTTTTTGGGCCAAAAAGTAATAAAGATTTGAGCTCAAACTAAAATTTGTTTGAGCTTGAAAAAAAGAAAGATTGGGCTTGCTCAATGAACTAAATAATTCTCATGGCCTTTGTTTAGTTGGACTTTGTTTGGCCTTTCTTTTAAAAGAAACACGAGCTTTAAATTTATTGGGCTCAACACAAAGACTTAGGCTCATACTTGTCTTGGTCTTTTTGTTGGAATTGGGCCTAGATTAGTTTTGGCCTAATTAAATACTTTGGGTCTTAATTGCTATTTGGGCCTTATATTAAATTTGGGCCTTGTTTATTACTTGATCCTTGATTATTCTTGGGTCGCATTTATGTCTTTGGGCCTTGATTATGCTTGAACCTTGTTTAATATTGGACTTGTAAAAAGAATTAGAGTTTGGGCTTGAGAAAATATTCTCTTGGGCCTTCAATTGGTTTTGGATCTTTAATAGACTTTGGGCTTTTCATTAATCTTGGGCCTCACTTGGTTTTAGGCTTTATGGAAAATTTGGGCTTTTTATTTGATTGTGGACTATTTGGTAAGTTGGGCCTCATTTAATTTTTGGGCTTATGGAGAATTGGGTATTTTTATTTGATCATGGGCCAATTGGGCTTTATAGAAAATTTGGGCCTTTTATTTGATTGTGGGCTAATTGGGCTTTATTGAAAACTTTGGCCTCTATTTATTTGTGAGCTATTTGGGCCATATAGAAAGGTTATATGAGACCCGGTTCTTTTTAATTTTGTTATATATATACTCTCAACGTGTTGTATATTGCTTTAGTGTTATAGAAGAACACGTTACTATATGTTTTATAAATGTGTTTGCTTAGTTATGCTTGTTGGTTTTAATCTCGGTCATGTTTTGACGTCGTGGTAGAAAAGTTGGAAATTTTTCTAGGCAAGACCGCTCGATCGGTCTTTAGACCGCTCGAGCGGCCTGTCTAGCGTGGGTTATATAAAGTGTATGAGTGGTATTGGTTTTTGGACCCAAACTTGTTGTGTAAGCTTCCCTCTCTCTCTCTCTCTCTCTCTCTCTCTTAAAAGGAAAACTAAATCCTCTACCTTCTCTCAAGCTTTTGGCTTGGTTCAGGCTCAGTTCTTGGCGTTGCGATAGTCGATCGTTGATATCCTCACTGTGGGCTTTGCGTTCTTCCGAATAGAATCTCATTTTGACAACTTTAGTTTTTTATCGGTGTTTAAAACTTCGAGTTTTTAACTCTTTACGGTAGGATTCTAGACTATTTTGTTTTAAAATGGTGATACATGTGATTATATGCATTTTTACCATTTTAAAATGCTATAAATGTTGAACTTTGTGTTTAAACCGTGCTTTGTTGGATAAAAAAGTATGTTAGGCTTTTATACAGTTTATTACAAAACTAGTGGATGTATGTGTAGGTTATTTTCATAAGGAATGAGTTTTAAAAATCGAAAGGGTTTATGTATATGTTGTGGGAACAAAGTTTTGGGAGATTTAGAGCTAACTTTTGGGGTTGAGTCGTGGTTTCAACAGGGGTTGATGAATGCATGCCTTTAAATGTTTATGCATGGCTATGTGCTTCTCTAAATGTATAGCATCTATGTGTGTGAAATCGAAATTCGATTACTCTTATAGTGAAAGACCGTAAAGAATTGTGTAATTGGGGCAAGTATTGTCCTGTGGTGAAAAATCGTAAAGGATTGCATAATTGGGACCGCTGTTGGTCCTGTGGTGAAAGACCGTAAAGAATTTGCGTAAATTGGGTTAGTATTTGTCCCTCGTTAGAAGGATGTAAAAGAGTGCAATGTGTGTAGAAAACATCGTAGGTTGTGGAAACCTAGTTGGAATGCATCGTGTTATGTAAAATCATTGAATTATTGGGTATTAGTGGATTACATGAAAACTCATGATTTTAAGGATGGAAACAATTTAGCGGCGTGCATAATCGAGTTATTTATATAATTTGTGATCGCATGTTATGCTTTTAATTCATGCTAGTCTATTTTCTATTGGATTTCGGCTCACGTTGAGGAATTTAAATCTTTCAGATTAATTTGATTACGTGGAACGATCTTGAGGAGCCCTTGAGGTGACTGAAGACAAATTCATAGTTTGTTGTTCGGTAGTTATTATCGTTTTTGTCAAAGGATCATATAATGATGTTTTATGTTGCAAACATGAAGGCATATATTTTGTAAGCTTCATGGCCTTGATATCAATGCATGTAATGCTTGTATGATGATGAGAGAAACCATGGGTTGGTTGTTTTAGTTTTGTGGTTGGATGTAAAGGTTTTAGTGTTGTTGGTTCCAACGTTTTAATAAAATCATTTTCGGTTGACTTTATGTTTAACATAAATGCTTGCCTCAAGAAAGGTTTGAACCTTGTTTTAATAGGCTCGTTATGCCTTGGTGGTTTTCAAAGGGGTTGGAAAATGGTTAAGTGCTGGGTGAGAAAAGTCGAATTTTGAAAAATGGTTTAGAGCCAGACTGCTCGATGGACCGCTCGAGCGGTCTATTGAGCAGTCAATGAAAACCCTCGATTATTTTGCAGGCTGTGGGAAAAACAATGAGCATGCAGGGATAGACCGCTCGAGCGGTCTAGGCAAAAAGTGAAAATTTTGATTGTTTTGTTTTTAAAACTTGGCTCATGGGGCCTTCGATCTTCGTTCTTATTCTTTTGGGTTCTTCTTTTACATAAAATAAACCCTTGAAGGTGCATTTTTCAAAGGTTTTAAGTTTTCTTTTATCTATGTTCTTAGACCCATTTGGGCTCAGGTGATTTGATGGATCCTGGTATCTCAAAACGGTTTTTCTTGGATGGTTCGTGTGACATGAGTTTTGGGGCGTAACAACTTGGTATTAAAGCTCTAGGTTTGAATACCTAAGAGCCGTGGGAGAGGTTGCATGATCAGTGAGGATGGTTGCGTGTACTTGATTACATGCGTTTAAATATTTTGATAACATGAATGTTATAACCCATTGGGCATGAAGATGTCATGTATACGTGTGCATGGAGGTTGGATCTTAGGATTGATTAGTTTTGCTTTTGAGTGTTTGGATTAACACACTTGGAAGCTAAGTTAGAAATGCATTTGGCTGATGTATTTTTTAACGAGGAATCTAAGTAGGTTACCCAAATTGACTTGTCACTCTTATCGGTGCTCCTCGATATGTGGAATCTGTTTACATGATCTTAAATGGCTAAGTGTTAGCATGATTATGTGGCATATGTCGGTAATAACATGTGCTAATCCCTGATGCTGGAGAAGATAATGCTCCCCAAGGACCAATGAACAGGGTAAGATTGCTACGTGAGATTGTGGGTTCCATTCGTCAGCTAGCTGAGGCCGCTAGGGGAGGAGCGAGGGTGCAGGCACCGAGGGTGACATCTGCGATGTGTGAGTTCCAGCGTCTTGAGCCTCCTACCTTTGTTGGGGATCCTGATTCTAAGGTGGCCACAGAATGGTTGGAACTTGTGACAATTGTTAGGATTGTATACTGCAAAATCATGATTTTATTTTGATTTTAGTATTTAATTTTATTTTAATAAAATTAAAATTTTATTTTATGAGAATCTTAATGAGCAATGTATGCAATATCATTTTTTTAATGTTATGCATAGATGTCCTTTATTCTATACAGTATTTAATCTGGTGTGTAAAGTACGATTTGCACACAAAAGACCAAATTTTAAGTTATTGCAGAATATAAGTATTTGTTCACAGTTTAGATGGAAATGGACATACCATCGGTACGACTGTAACACAAAATTTTAGTAGGCCTGTATTGATTACAGGGAATAAATAATAGTATCGTCTATTGTTCCGACTCTTTGTATATTGAATGGGACACATTGGGGTAATTAAATTTATACTAACTATATAAATTAATTTACACTCTAAAGTTATTATGAGAGTGGTAATACTCTTAATCCTAAAATAATTAATTATTTGCGTATATTTAATATTCGGTGTTTTGACTCATTGAAGGGTGTGATCTTATATGGGTTTATATTCTCGGTGAGTTAGATAGTGATATTAATTATATGGTGAATATTAAATATTGACGGAATTCACGTATCAAATGATCGGGATTGACGATAACCCCTTAAAGAAGTTTATAAGTTTTAATTGAGCTAAACTCTGCAGGTGGATTTAATTATTCGGCGGTTAAATAAGTTAAGCAGAATGACTTAAGAAATTTAAATATGACAATTAAATTAAATTAAATTGGCGGGTATCGAGAATCTTAACGTGGGGAGATGAGTTAAGCATTTAATAACAGGAGCTTAATGCAAGATGGTCTTGAAATTACAGCTTAGAGTGTAGTTACAATTATTTAGTGGTGTGAACTGTAATTTAGTGTTTTATAAAAATTGTAGAAATCGCTACAAAATTTTCATAATTACAGATACCGCTGAGAGGTTTGCTTAATTGTAAAAAATGCTTGATACGTATCTGGGTTATACTAGAAGTTTTTGTCATAATTACTCTATAGGTTCCTGTTGTATCTCTATGAATATGCAGGTAGACTGAACCAAATTCATAACTTGTCTTCAAGACTAAAACTAACCAGGTTCTACCGGTACGAGTTCTCAAAGGATCGTAATTCACACTACGTTCGAAAATTTCATAAGAGAATACAGTAGAAGGTCTGACTGGAGCTTCAACTCCGAATCGAAAATCGTAGTTGGGGAATTGACCAAAAGGTGTTCTTTTAAATTAACTGTGGTGGCACGGGTTTTTATTTTGATCGTTCGACATCAAAAGTTTTATCTAGAACCCGTTTTGGCATTTTTCCGTCAAGTTATTTTTTATCGAAAATCATTTACAAAAACAATGATCTTGGTAGTTTTGCCTCCAATAATTGGTATCAGAGTCATTTTATTTTTTGTTTATGATTTATCGAGGGGCCGAGTAGATTTAGAACTGTGCTAACTTTGTTTTGCAGATGTTCTAATCTCGATTTTATGATCATCTTTTTATTTATGTTTGATTGAATGGTTTGGATGATAATTTAATTAATTTTTTAATCACGAGACTTGATCGTGATAGTTTTAAACTTTTTTAATTCGAATGTGAGCCTACAGGACATAGATTTTTGATGTAAATTTATTTGTTTATTTTTAAATGTTTTTTGAATATTTAAGAACATATTTGAGTATTCAAGAACACGAAAAACATGCAACGGCATAATCGGCGGTGGTTTCAGGTTTTTCAGGTCCCGAATCGTGGTGGTATTTTTTTAATGATTTTTGTGACATAGTTTTTTGGAAATATTTCTGCAATTTTAGGCTTAACGAATAGCAATAAAACAGTTCCTAAAAACATGAAAGCCTGCCGGCGACACTTTTGGCAGCGGCAGTTCAGGCTGTTTTTGGTGATTTTTTCGGGTGTTTTCGAAACTATTTTTGGACAAATTTTTAGGCATAATATACCAGAAAAATATACCTGAAAAATAGTCCAAAAATTGGAGAAAAATAGCCACAGAAACTGAGACAAAAAGTGGTGGCGGCAGCAGCAAGGTGTAACGGCACCAGAGCTGTTTTGGGACTTTGTTTCGAGGCTTTTCGGGATTGTATTTGAGACATTCTTTGAGGCATTATATTGCTGAATATTAGTGCTAAAATTAGTGAAAAATGAGAGCCAAAACAACCACGGAATAAGCAATGAAACAAGTGGCACAACAGTAGCGGCGGTAGGCAGTGCGGCACATCAACTTCTTGGGCTTCTGATGGCTATTTTTGGGCTGTTTTCAAATTAGATTGTTTTAGAAAAATATAGTATATTTCATTAGCTGCGTTTCAAAAAAAGGAATGGGATGAAAACGGAGTTTGGATGAGGTCGGAACGGCCTTGGGAAGTTGGCATTGTAGTGCTGTTGCGGGTTTTGTGTTTCAACGGCCATCGAAGCATGTTTCTCGGGCTGCTTTCAACCAATTTTTTTGATAAAAAAATAGTATACTTCATTATCTACGTTCCAAAAAAAATGAAAACGAAAACGAAGCTCGGATGAGACCAAAAAAGCCTCAGGAAGAGGTTAGTGCTGTGCTGCCGACGGTGCCGGCTGGTGGTTAGCGATGGTGGCTGGTTTTTGGACTCTTGATGGCTATTTTTTGATATGTTTTGATTCTGATATGTTGTATATCTATAACACTTCTAGTGGATGAGTTCAGGTTCTTCTTTTCGACCGAAAGGCATAAAGAAGAAAAAAGTTCAGAAATAAGGTGACACGATTTTCAGGGTAGTTAGTGGGCCACGCACTGGTGTAAAAAAGTTAAAAAGTAGATGTTTTCACTATAACCAAACACGACACTAGAAAAAGAAATATCTAGTTTATCTCAATAGGCTGAACAATCAGGGTAAGTTTTGTTCACTGGTTGTAGAGACATGTTTAGCGGTGTTATCTACTGATACCTGGTGTGTAGATACGGGAGCCACTAATCATATCTGTAATTCTTTGCAGGGGTTCTAAAAAATCAGGCAGCTTAGTGATGGGAAAATATACTTGCATATGGGTAATAATATAAGGGTGGCAGCAGTTGCAGTGGGAGATGTCACTTTCAGTTTTAGTAGAGATCGAGTTTTAATATTGAGAGACTGTCTTTGTGTACCTTCCATTAGAAGGAACTTAGTTTTTATTTCTAGATCGGTTAAAGACGGATATTTAGTTTATTTTAATAATTCTGTGGTTATTGAGGATAATAAACAGGTTATCTATTTTAGTACATTGGTGGATGATCGTTATGTTATTACTCCAATCTCTCCTACACTGCAAATGACTGAATTGAATAACACATCTAATTTACTATATAAGTGAAAGTTTTCTTCTTTAATGAATCAAATATTTCTTTGGCACTTACGCTTGGAACATATTAATCTAAAAAAGATAAATAGACTGGTAGAAGATGGATCTTTGAATTTATTGGAAGTGGAGGCACTTCTAGCCTGTGAATCCTGCTTAGAGGGTAAGATGACCATGAGGTCCTTTTTCAGCCAAATGCTATAGAGCTAAAGAACCATTGAAAATGGTTCATTATGATGTATGTGGTTCTATGACAATCCGGACTAGATGTGGCTTTGAGTACTTTATCAATTTCATTAATGACTCCTCAAGGTATGAATACATTTTCTTGATGCACCGTAAGTCTGAATGCTTTGAGAAATTTAAAGAATTTAAGGCAGAGGCAGAGAAGGGTCTGGGTAAAATTATCAAATCACTACGATCAGACCGTGGTGGGAAATACCTCTTTAGAGAGTTTAGGGATTACTTGTCATCAGAAGAAATTATATCTTAGTTGACTGCATCGGGTACTCCACAACAGAATGGTATAGCAGAAAAAATAAATAGAACTCTTATAGAGATGGTAAGGTCCATGATGAGTTATTCAGGATTGCTCGATTCGTTTTGGGGACTCACATTAGAGACGATGGCTTATATTCTGAACTTGATATCTTCTAAGTCAGTACCTTTTACTTCCACAGAATTGTGGATCGAGTATAAGCCTAGTTTGAAACATATTCAAATTTGGGGGTGTCCAGCACATGTGCTAAAAGAGAACGCAGGTAAGTTAGAATCAAGGACAAAAGTCTGTTTCTTTGTGGGGTATCCCAAGAAAACAAAGGGTGGTCTGTTTTATAATCCTGAGGATCAAAAGGTCATTGTTAGCCCCGATACCCGATTCTTGAATGATGATTATATTCTGAACCATAGGCCCAATAGTAAAATTGTTGTAGAAAAAATAAGAGAAAATACTAGTAGAACAGAAGAGGAACCACAAGTCACTAATATCCCATTGCCTCGTCGTAGTGGGAGGATTATCGAGACAAGTGCAAATCATGAACATGGTGCTGATGCACAAGGTTCAGATTCTGCACAGAGTGTTACTGCTAGAACACAGACACAGGTAGTGTCTCGTTATAGTGGGAGGGTTGTTCATCAACCTGATTGGTATATGTTCTTGTAAGAGTCTTTTGACAGGATCCCGACAGAACTAAATACCGAACCTTGTAACTATAATAAAGCACTCAGGATAAAGATGTAGATATTTGGCAAAAAGCTATGAATTCAGAGATAAAATCTATGTATTCCAATAAGGATTGGGTGCTTGTAGAACCACCTCAAGGGATAAAACTCATTGGATCCAAGTGGATCTACAAGAGAAAGAGAGGAGTAGACGGGAAGGTTGAAACCTTCAAAGCTAGGCTTGTTGCAAAATGGTTCACTCAGAAAGAAGGGATCGATTATGAGGAAGCCTTTTTGTCGGTAGTCATGCTTAAATCTATCTGGATTCTCTTATCCATTGATGCTTATTTCGATTACAAAATCTGGTAAATGGATGTCAAGGAAGCTTTTCTTAACGAAAGTCTTGATGAATGCATCTATATGATACAATCAGATGGTTTCATAACGAAGGACCAGGAGCACATGTTGCTTAAGCTTAAGAGATCTATTTATATACTTAAGTAGGCATCAAGGTCTTAAAATACTTGGTTTCATCAAGCTATAAAGTCTTTTGATTTTGATCAATGTCTAAATGAGTTCTGTGTGTACAAGAAGCGTGACGGAAGTGTGGTGATCTTTCTAGTACTTTATATAGATGATATCTTACTTATCAGAAACGTTGTAGGGGCATTATCTACGGTAAAAGTATAATTATTTGGGCAGTTCAATATGAAGGACTTGGGAGAAAGTTGTCACATCCTTGGGATCAAGCTTGTGCGAGATAGAAAATAAAAGATGTTGGGCTTATCACAAGCAAAGTATATCGATGACATCCTTGCTTGTTTTAGCATGCATGATTCCAAGAAAGGGTTTTTCCCTTTCATGCATGAAATTACTCTATACAAGGATCAGTATCCTAAGACACCTGATGAGGTAGAGAAGATAAAGGCGGTTCCTTATGCTTTGATAGTAGGAAGCCTAATGTATGCTATGCTTTGCACTAGACCCGACAATTGCTTTTCCATTGGCATGGTTAGTAGATATTAGTCTAACCCAAGGCAGGAGCATTGGATTGCAGTAAAGAATATAATCAAGTATTTGAAAAGGACTAAAGATTATATATTAGTTTATCAGACAGACAGTCTAGTACCTTTAAGGTACATAAATTCAGATTTCTAGTTAGACAAAAAATTTCATAAGTCTACCTCAGGATATGTGTTTACCTTAGGAGGTGGATATATCAGTTGGAGGAGTATCAAATAGTCCTGTATTGCTGATTCTACCATGAAGGCCAAGTACTTGGTTGCTCCTGAAGCAGCCAAAGAGGCCGTTTGGCTCAGAAACTTCTTGTTAGATCTAGATGTGATTACTTCAGTTCAGTCGACCATTCCACTTTATTGTGATAATTGTGGAGCAGTTGTAAACTCAAAGAAACCAAGAGTCCACAAAAAAAGAAAGTATATTAAACGTAAGTATCACCTGATACGAGAAATTGTATGTAGAGGTGATGTTGTTATGACCAAGATTGCATCAAGAGACAATCTTGCAGATTCTTTTACAAAGAGCTTATCGGTTAAGACTTTTGATAGTCATGTAAAGGGCATGAGAGTCAGATGTATGGCAGCATAATTTTGAGTATAAGTGGGAGATTGCTAGAGTTATATACTGAAAACCATGATTTTATTTTGGTTTTAGTATTTTAATTTTATTTTAATAAAATTAATTTTTTATTTTATGAGAATATTAATGAGCAATGTATGCAATATCATTTCTTTAAATTTATGCATGGATGTTCCTTATTCCGTACAATATTTATTCTATTGTGTAGAGTAGGCTTGCACACAGAAGACCAAATTTTAAGTTATTGCAAAATACAAGTATTTGTTCACAGTTTAGATGAAAATAGGCATACCATCGATACGACTGTAGCACAGAGTTTAAGTAGGCCCGTCTTAGTTACGGAAAACAGATAATAGCGTCGTCTATTGTTCTGACTCTCTGTACTAGTACACTTTATGTGTATTAAACGAAAAATATTAGGGTAATTAATTTTATACTAATTATATAAATTAATTTACACCCCAAGGTTATTATGAGAGTGTTTATACTTTTAATTATGAAATAATTAATTATTTGCGTATATTTAATATTTGGTGTTTTGATTTGTTAGAGGGTGCGATCTTATATGGGTCTATATTCCTGGTGAGTTGGATAACGGTATTAATTAAGCGGTGAATATTAATTATTGACAGAATTCACATCTCGAATGATCGGGATTGTGATACTTCCTTAAGGAAGCTTACAAGTTTTGATTGGGCCAAACCCTGTATGTGAATTTGATTATTCAGCGGTCAAATAAGCTAGGCAGAACAGCTTAAGAAATTTAAAGAAGCTGATTAAATTAAATTATCAATAATTAAATTTAATTGGCGGGCATCGGGAATCTTAACATAGAGAGATGAGTTAAAGCATTTAATAACAAGAGCTCATTGTAATATGGTATTGAGATTATGGCTTAGGGTGCGGTTATAGATTTTTAGTGGTGTGAATTATAATATAGTATTTTATGAAAATTCTAGAAATCGCTGTAAGATTTTCATAATTACAGATATCGCTGAGTGGTTTGCAAAAGTGCACAAACTATTGTATACGTATTTGAGTTACACTAGAAGTCTTTGTCATAATTACTCCATAGGTCTCTACTGTAGCCCTATAAATATGCGGGTTGGCTGAACCAAATTCATAACTTGTCATTAAGACTAAAGCTGACCAGGTTCTGCCGGTACGAGTTCTCGAATGATCAGAGCCCATACTACGTTCGAAAATCGCGTAAGGGAATATAGTAGAAGGCCTGACATGAGCTTTAACTCGAAATAAAAAATCGTCGTTGGAGAATCGATCGAAAGGTATTCTTCTAAAGAAACTATGGTGGCACGGGTTTTTATTTTGATCATTTGACATCAAAAGTTTTATCTGGAGCCCATTTTGGCGTTTACCCATCTAGTTATTTTTTTTATCAAAAATCGTTTACAAAAATAATGATCTTAACAGTTTTACCTCCAACAACAAGGATCCTTGATACATTGCAGATTGTTGAGGACGATATGAGAGTTACGTTCACCACTTTTCAGCTAAGGGGTGACGCCCACGAGTGGTGGAAGTTTGCAAGAACAGTTGTAGAAGGTATGTGGGATGCTTTTATAAAGGTATTTCTAGAGAAATACTTTCTTGAGCCCTCGGGGGTTCTGTATCGTGAGGAGTTCTTTTTCTTTACCTAGGGAGCCCTGAGTGTTGTATAGTATGAGGGCAGATTTACTAGTTTATCCCGCTTTGCTCAGAACTGTATATCTACTGACGAGTTACGCTCGAAGAGATTTGAAAGGGGTCTAAGGCCCATGATCAGGGAACGGGTGGCAAGATTAAGACTACATGTCTTTATAGAGCTGGTGGAATCAGTAGTCACCATAGAGAACACATTGAGTGAGATGCGTAGACCTAGGGAGGTTAGGGCACTGTAGGGTGGTGCAGAGGGACAGTCAAGTGGACGCTCTAACAAGAGGCAAAGGTCTTTTGGCCTTGATTCTCATCCTTCTGGGTCACGGCAGTAGTTTTCTGCACTAGCACCCTCAGTGGCTTCATCAAGAAAGTCAGAGAAGAGGGAGCTCATTTATTTTTAGTGTAGGCTGCCAGGGTATCGTGCAACGGATTGTCCATAAAAGTGGCAGTTTTAAAGTCCTGTACCTATTCAGTCATAGGGGAGAGAGCCACTAGTCTGTTTTGGGTGTGGCCAGGCGGGGCATTTTCGTAGGAACTACCCTCAGGGAGGGGGTGCACAAAGCACGACATGTGCACCACCTGTTCAGCCAGTTTAGGGATGGCAAACTTACCAGTAGCAACTGCTAGCAGCCCAGACTTATAGGGTTACAAAATGGAGAGCCTCAGTCTAATCAATGCGACAGCCCGCTGCTCAGGGCTATGGTGGATAGACTAAGGGATCACAGGGCCGAGTGTATGCCCTCACAGATCCTAATTCCTCCAAGGCACTGGTTGTGCCCGATGTCACAACAACCACTTCAGTCATCAGAGGTACTCTCTTAGTGTACCGCTCATAGGCTAGTGTTTTTATCGACATAGGAGCATCACATTTCTTTATCTTATCTTCTTTTGCATCTTCTTTGAGGTTGGAGATAGACTTGTTGGGTAACACGTTGTGTGTAGAGACCCCGGTCGGTGGGAACGTGGTGTTGGGACGAGTTTGTAGATCCTATGAGTAAGAGGTTGCCGGCCTCTGTTTAAAATTTGATTTGATCATTTTCCACATGATTGCGTTTGATGTCATCCTAGGGATAGATTGGCTAACCACGTATCGTTCCTATATCGATTGTGATCAATGTAGGGTATCGATTTGTACACCAGGTGGTGATTATTTTTGTTTTGTGGGTGATCGGGATGATGGTTCAGTGCCCATGCCTAGTGTTGTGCAAAATCGAGGAAACCTTAGTTTTCTCTTTTTTGCTCTCATGTTGGATGAGGCATTAGGGTTCAAGGAGAGTTTCCCTCAGTGGTTTGCAACTATCTAGATGTCTTTCCTGATGATTTATTTGAGTTTCCACCGAGTCGTGAGGTAGAGTTTTCTATGAATCTTGTTCTGAGAATAACTCCTAGTTCGATACTGTCTTATCGTTTTGCACTCGTAGAGTTGCGAGAACTTAAGGTATAGCTTCAGAAGTTGTTAGACAAGGGGTTTGTACGCCCGAGCACATCACCTTGGGGAGCTCCAGCCTTGTTTGCCAAAAAGAAAGACGGGTCCATGAGATTGTGTATTGATCATCGGAAGCTGAATCAAGTAACGATGAAAAATAAGTATCCCATGTCGAGGAATGAAGATTTGTTTAATCAATTAAAGGGTTCATGCTGTTTGTCTAAGATTAATTTGAGGTTGGGGTATCACCAGTTGAGGATCAGGGAAGAAGATATAGCGAAGATTGCTTTCTAAACTTGTTATGGTCACTACGAGTTTTTGGTCATGCTGTTCGGATTGACAAATGCACCTGCGAAATTCATGGATTTGATGAATCACATATTCTGTCCATATCTTGATAGCTTTGTGGGCGTGTTTGTAGACGACATTCTTATTCACTCTCCATTAGGGAGACACATGAGGAACATCTCAGTATTGCCTTGCAGCTTTTGAGGGAACATTGACTATATGCAAAATTTGAGAAGTGTGAATTTTGGATGCCAGAAGTGAAGTTTCTTGGACATATAATATCAGGGGATGGAGTATTTGTGGATTTTTCAAAGACCAATGCAGTGATGAGTTGGGAACAACCAAAAAATATATTTAAGATCCGTAGCTTTTTGGGTTTGGCAGGTTACTACCAACGATTCATGAAAGATTTTTCTCGACTCGCTGCGCTGATGACTTGCCTTACGCAGAAGGGAGCCAAGTTCGTTTGGAGTTAGTCTTATGAGTTGGCATTCTAAGAGCTGAAGAAGAGATTGACGAGTGCACTAGTGTTAGTTATTCCAGGATGAGGTTTGTGTTACACATTATATTATGATGCGTCGCATGATGGCTTGGGATGCGTCTTGATGCGGGAGGGTAAGGTGGTGGCTTATGGATCTCGACAGTTGAAGACTCACGAACAAAACTATTTGAAACACGACTTAAAGTTAACAGCCATGGGTTTTGGCTTAAAGGCATGGTAGCATTATCTGTACGGTGAGCATTTTAAGGTTATCTCAGATCACAAGAGTATAAAATAGCCTGTTCAAAAATCGCCTATTCAGTCAACTGGAGAGACTAGTTCGGTCGACTGGACCATACTTCAGTTGTCTGGATCGAGTGATCAGTCGACTGGATCGCGACTACTCAATTTGTCCGACTTTAAATGACCATAACTCCTTCATCTGGACTCCGAATAAGGTCATTCTTGTGTTCAAATTGAAGCCCCAGAAATTTACTTTCTAATGGTTTAAACCTAATAGAAAACTTCATTTAGTAAAAAAAGTTATGGCCAAAAAACCGAAGGTGTGCCAATTTTCTTCACACAATTTTTGCATATTTTTGGCCGAACTTCTTTTGAAACATTTTAAAACACATTTTATACTTTAAAAATGATTTGCCATGAAATATTTAACAAATCTATGGTTCATCTAAGGTCTCCTATGAGCTTTTACACATATAATCAATGGTACGTGTACTTACATAGGTCCTAGTGCATTTATACTTAGAAAATTTTCAAGTCCTTCAAGTCTTTTTCTTTTCTTCTTGGTTTTTCTCGTGCTCCATGGATCTTAGCCACTTGTATATGATCTTCATGCTTCATAGCTTTTATGTTGCTTTCTCAATTGTGCTTGTGCCATTAAAGTCCTGTAAACACACTAAATTTACACAATTAAAAGTTTTGGTTTGTTATCATCAAAATAGGTTGAAACCTAATTAGGCCAACAATCTCCCTCTTTTTGATAATGACAAATAAAGAGAAAAATGAGATTGCCTTTACAAGGCTCCCCCTCACAATATGCATATAACCAACTCATATAAAATATAATGCAATTAATTCAAGGACTTTGAATTTTCAAGTGATAGACTTTTAAGCACAATTTAACCGATGAGTGTAGTAAATTGCATTTCTATGATAAAAGTTATTAAGGCAGACATAAGCAATTTAACACAAAGCCTCCCCCTGTTTAACATATTAAAAGGAAAAAAATGATAAACATGATGAACCAAGAATTCTCCCCCTATCATAAGCTCTCCCCCTTTTTATATATCAAAAAGATTTAATCATTAAGTTCAGTGTATACTCTTTATGTTTCTCATATCAAAAGAAATGTTTAAAAAATATAATGCATTTTGCTCAAACATTCTCCCCCTTTTGACATCATCAAAAAGTAGAAGCTAAAAAAAAATAAAATTTATTTTAAAAACATTCGCCTACTCTTTGATATAGCATTATTTTGACATTAAACAAGATACCAATTGTTAGAAAACTAATTGTCAAAATAATACCAATTGATATGATACCAATTTTTATTCGATACCAAGTTATACCAATTGATAAACTGATGCTAATTATTTTTCATGGGTATAAATATAAATGAAACCATTTGATAATCATTCTCTCCAATTTTTTAAGAAAACCATTGAAAATTATCATTTTTACATCAATAATAAAGATAAGAATTTTTCATGAAATCACTTTTATAGCGTTAAAACAATATCTATTTCTAAGCATGGATAAATAATATGCAAATGGCTTCCAAAGAGCTATTTGTGCATAGGTTGAAATCTTGTGCCATAGCTTAAAACTTTTTTTTTAGGACAACAATGCCAGATATATTGGATTCAATAAACCTATAATGCACTTTCATAATAACACCAATTGAAATAAGAAAATTTTTTTCACTCTATTTCAATTTAATAGTTGATATTTCAGAAGAATATTATGATACCCATTTAATTTCAAAAAGTATGATTTCTTTCATATCATTTCTATTAATTCAAATCATACCAATTGAAAGGATATGAAATTTTCTCTTTTACTAATTTACCAATCAATATGCATGAGAAAATTATGATCTATTAAGTATACATGTGCAAAAAGTTTTCTCCAAAGAATTGCACATAATACCAATTGTTATGATTTTTTTTTTTTAGAAAATGATATCAAATGTTACTCAAAAAGTCATTTTTATCTGCATTCAAATCTGAAAAAATGATATAAATTATGGGCGCATATACGATCTTATACATTCCTAATATAGAAAATTCAATTATGACAAAGAGGATGTGAACATCTAGAGCACATTGTCATTTTATTTAATAAGTATGAAATTTGAGCAATAAAGAATTAATGCATAGTATGGATTATGAAATAATATTTTCAACAGAAATATTTATGCTCCAATTTGCAAAGGTATGACTTTCAAAATGATATTTATTCTCTAAGTTATAGCACATAAGATTTTCAGCAAAAATATAATGCATGACTTAAGCACAAGAAAATTATTATGATCTATATTAAAAGCACAATGCTATGTTTAATGATCCAATTTATATAAAAATGATATTTAGCTATTTTACATGCAAGGAGTCATTTTTCATAATAAAAGAGGTACAAAAGTACATAGGCAGGATTATACCATTTGAGTTTCCATTGATCACTTTGTCAAGTCCCAAGCAATATTCCATTTTGAATTTTGACTTGACATTTCACACGTGCTTTGGGCTTCCACTTACTATGATTTACTTGATCGCTCGAGTGGAGGCATCAAAGCACCTACAATACAGATTTAAGTGGGATCTTTTGGTACCCATACCTTTTTGGGTCCATTAAGGTTAGTACTTAGATCATACTTCATTTTCCAAATGATATTTTTTTATCAATACCTCTTTTTTCTCTATAAGGGCAATTATACGTAATATGACCATTTTTCATACAATATAAACAAGTAGTTTTTGCATGATCATTTTTAGAACAAGTACTATTTGAAGAAGCCTCTAAGTCTTTAATTTTTCTCTTTAAATCCATAATTTCACTTTTGCTACAAGAAGATTTTATTCTTTCAAGCTTATCTCTTAAATAATTATTTTCTTCTTCTATAGTGAAAATTTCAATTTTATGATCTTTTTCGAAAATCTCATAAGATGATTTTAACTCAATAAATTTGTTTGAAAGATTTTTAATTTCTATTTTTAAAGAAGTATTTTTCTTGCCTAACTTCAAACAATATTTATATAAACATTTATATTCCTTTTGGAGTTCCTCATATGTAGGCAAGGATTCATCATATGATTTATTACTACTAGAATTTAATGCATTTGAAATACTTGTAGTGTTAGAATTTACCTCATCATTACTATGAGGGATATAGCAAAGATTTACCTCCTTGATGCATGAATCCTCATTTGAAGTGTTTGAGTCAATTTGATTCCATGCTGTAGCCTTCATAGCTTTCTTCTTCTTTTTGGAATCTTTCCTTCTTGATTCCTTTTTGCTTGAATCACTTTTGTTCATCTTTGAGCCTTAGAATTTTTTTGCAAGCTTCTTGTCATTCTTTAAGATTTTTCCAAGTTTTCTGGCAATGAGTTCCATATCAAGATCTTCATCCTCTTCATCACTAGAGCTCTCTTTTGATACTTTGAAGACGGCCATCTTCCCTTTGTTGAGCTCATTTTCTCTATCATTGATTGCCATTTCATAGGTAAGGAGTGACTCGATGAGTTCATCCAAGGTCATCCTCTTTAAGTCTCTAGCCTTCGTGATGGCTGTGCCTTTAGCTTTCCATACTAGTAGCAAATCCCTAAGCACTTTTATCAATAATTCATAAGAGGAATAAGTTTTTCCAAGAGCATTCAAAGAATTAATGATGTGAGTGAAACGAGTATACATATCAGAAATTGATTCATAATCATGCATTTTAAACGACTCGTATTCACTAGTTAACCTATCTATTCTTGAATCTCTAACATCTTTAGTTTCTTCGTATGTGATTTCAAGCTTTTTCCAAATTTCTTGAGCACTTATGAGAGTCATAATTCTATTATATTCATTTGCATCTAAAGCGCAATATAAAGAATTAATAGCACTTGAATTAATTTGCAAAAGCTTCATATCATTATTGTGAGAATCTGTACCGTTTGATTTTTGATATATATATGCATGCGAAGTGTTTTGACGCCTTTTTAGCATTTTTGTTTTGATATTCTTATATGAGTTTTGATGCATGTTTTGGGTAAATTAAGTATGCGGGGTTGGTCCCGAGGGTCGCGGGGAGTTATGGAGCAAATTTCAAAAATTTAAAAAAATAAAGATATTTTAGAGGTCTATAAATATCTGGAGTTAGATATTTTCAGAAGATATTTTTAAAACTTAACTCTTAAGTTTTCTCCATTTTTTATCTACCTTCTCTCTAACTACTCGGGGGCCCGGGGCTTAGTTTTTGGCAGACCAACAGCCGATCCTTGTTATTGGCATCGTGGTCTACGCATTCATCCGGACGGATTTTGATTTTGACGAAACTTGAATTTGCACGTAGATCGAGGCATTGGGATTTTGACCCAACGAGGTAGGATCTTAGATTCTACTGCTATATAAGGGCACCATATGTAATCTTACGCTGTTTCACCATTTAAAAAGCATGAAATGTGATTTTATGTTCTAGATCTAGTTTTGGTTTAAAACTATTTTCAGCGTTTCGGTTGGATGAAATTGGGTGTTGGATGTTTCTGGTGATGGTTTGTGATAGCCTTGGGCTCGGGTATGCCTTTAGGTATCAAAACGGGTGTTTTTAAAGATTGGTTTGAGGATTGGAGGTCAAAATCGTAGCTAAAAATATTTTCTGGGCAAGTTCAGTCGACTGGACCCATGAGTTTGGTCGATTGGATCTTAAGTTGGGAGGTTCAGTTGATTGGACTCGAGGGGTCAGTTGACTGAAATGTTTTCTATTCGAAAATGGTGTTTTTCCAGAATATTTTTCAGTCGATTGGGGAGGAGTCCTATCAACTGAAATGGTAGCTGTTTGCCTTGGCTTTTGGTAGTTCATTTGGAGAAAAATGTTGGGTTTCTTTTGAGAAAAGGGGGGATTTTTTGTGAAAAACGTGTTTATGGAGGTTTGGAGCTAACCCTTGGGGCTAAGGCTCAATTTCTAAAACGTTTGAATGAAATATGGTTTCACATATTTGGTTTGATCTCCATGATTCATGGATTGGATCTTTTATACATTTGTTGTATAGTTTTGAAACTCATGTTATGTTTTGATCTCCATGTTGATGGATGGATCTGTACATGCATGCATAATGTATATTTGAGAAATATTTTCGTAGTCGAGCAATGATTCAATTTTTAGAAGATTATCTAGATGTACTGGGATGACGGGTATTTGGCACGAGTTGCCCTCGGTGTAAGTTCAAAAATGTGCGCAGCGTAGGTACTCTGTACCTTCGCGTTAATCCCCGTAAATTGAGTGGTTGGTTGCTTTGTACCCTCGGGTTTCGGGTCCGTCAATTAAGCTTTACGTTGTGGTGCTCCGTATAGAACTTGTGTTTATCTAACCGGTCCAATGATGTATGGGGATTAGATAATGGATAGGGGTCTATCGTTGCTACCTTCGTCGTGTGATGGAGTCGGTACATAGGATCATATTCTTCTCTTTCACGATGCTTCATTCCACGAGGGAACAATGTTTTTAATTACTGCTTTTCCTTAACTATGGTTGGTTATTTGCAATATTTGCATCGCACAGTTTGAAGGATAGAAATAGAGTTTTTATGTTAATAAAACTGTTTTGGGAGACTTGTGTAGTCTGATGGGAAAACTTGGGTTTTGTGAAAAATATTTTTGGGTTGTGGTTGAGTTTAGCTCCCACTCATATGATTGCATATTTTTTTTTCTTTACAGCTTATTATTTGTTTCTATTGGGCTTCGGCTCACGGTTCAAAATTTTTTGTAAAACTTTTTTCATGTGATGCTGTGGATGAGGAGTAGCTTTGGTGGTGCCCGCGATGGCAGAAGACTTTTATAGTTTTCCTTTTGGTATGCCTGTTCCTGAAGGCAGGTTTTGTACGCCGTAAGGCGATATATTGTATGCATGCTGGAATTGTATGTCAGTTATATATGAGAGATACACCTTGTTGGGTATTCCATTGGTTTCAACAGGCGAATTTCAATGTATGAAAACCTATATTTTCATATAAAATGGATGTTTGGTGGATTTTCACGTGACCCCGAGTTTTAGGGCATGACAACTTAGTATCAGAGCTCTGGGTTTGAATATCTAAGAGCCATGGGAAAGGAGGTTTATCACTTGGTGAGGTTGATTGTATATGCTTGCTTGCATGTGTTTAAACGTTGCTTTATAACATGCGGATAGCTTTTTGAGCATGATAGTTATGTATATGTGGGTATGGAGATTGAATCTCAGGATTAACTATTATTGCCTTTGGGCATTTTGTTTAACATGTTTGGAAGCCAAGTTAGAAGCGCGTTTAGCCGACGTGTATTCTAGCAAGGAATCTGAATACTTTATCCAAATTGACAAGGCTGTCTTGTTAGTTCTCCTTGGTATGTGAGCCGTGTTTACGTTATCTTAAGTGGCTATGTGATAGCATGATTATGTGTTTATGTTACGTAGTAGCATGTTGTAAAAAATCCTATCATGTTATATTGTTTCCTATAGAACTATGTCCACGCGGGGAGTGCGGGGACGGGATCGTGGCCGAGGGCGTGCTTATGCTCAGGCTCCAGAGGAAGAAAATATCCCTGCCCCACAGGAACAAGTGGGTGGTACTGATGTTGGCGGCGCTGATGTCGTCCAGGAGATGTTGGCCACTATGCGAGCTATGGCAGAAGCGACCAGGGCTAGTGTGCGGGTTCCTGAGCCAAGGGCTTCTGCGGCCATGAGAGAGTTTCGACGGTTGGATCCTCCAACCTTTTCTAGGGAGCCGGACCCTAAGGTGGCTATTGAGTGGTTGGAAGTGACCACGACGATCTTCGATACTCTGGATATCAAGGAGGATGTTCTGCGCGTAAAGTTGGCAGCGTTCCAACTGCGGAAAGATGCTAGAGAGTGGTGGAAGTTCACCAAGACCACGGTGGATGACACGTAGGCTGCTTTCACGAGAGTCTTCTTGGAGAAGTATTTCCCAATATCTTCGAGGGATACTTACCGAGAGGAGTTCTTCTCTCTTGTTCAGGAGAACCTTTCTGTGGTCCAGTATGAGGCCAAGCTCGCGAATCTGTTACGGTTCGCACCAGAGATGGTATCTATAGAGGAGTTGCGCACTCGGAGGTTTGAGTGGGGACTTCGACCTGTTATCAAGGACAGAGTTGCAGCTCTGGATGTGAAGATGTATATCAAGTTAGTGGAAGCTGCTATTCGGGTAGAGAACTCGTTGGCTGACAGCCGCAAGGTTAGAGAGGGTAAGAGCCAGCAGGGCAGTGGGGATACGCAACTTCAGGGGTGCAGGAATAAGTGCCGGAGGTCGTCTAGACCTAGTTCTCATTTTGTTGGGTCGTATCAGCCACAGTCGTCAACACCTACACTTTTAGTGGCCTCGATAGGAAGGCCAGAGCAGAGATAGTTGATTTGTTATTGCTGTGGACAGTCAGGGCATCGCTCAGTTGAGTGCCCGCAGAAGGGCCAAGCTCAGAGTTCGGCACCAGTTCAGTCACAAGCAAGAGACCTACCTATCTATTTTGGGTGTGGTCAGTCCGGGCGTATCCGCAGATACTGTCCCAGAGAAGGAAATGCCGAGGGTGAGACAGGAGCACCAGCTGCTTCATCAGTACAGAGGTGACAGGCTCCGCAGTAGCCTAGGGCCCAGATGTCTAGGTTAACGGAAAGAGCTGCTTCAGCGCAGTCGGTGAAGAAACCTTCAACTCAGGGTTATGGTGGGCAGACCAGGCTTGCATAGGCCAGGGGCTATGTTCTTGCTGATCCCGGTGCTTCTAAGGCACCAATTGGACCTGATGCTGCAGCTACTCCAGCCATGATCAGAGGTACTCTTCTAGTCTTTAGATCATGGGCCAGTGTTCTCATCGACACAATAGCATCACATTCTTTTATCTCTTCTGCTTTTGCATCTGCATTGGGGTTACGGATAGACTTGCTGGGTAGTGCATTGAGTGTAGAGACCCCTATCAGTGGGAATGTGGTGTTGAGTAGAGTTTGCAGGTCTTGCGAGTTAGGGTTGTCATCGGTCGTTGTTAGTGTTTGATTTTATCATTCTAGACATGACCACGTTTGATGTCAACCTAGGGATGGACTGGCTGACTACCTACCGTGCCTTTATAGAATGTGAGCGACGGAGAGTGTCGATCTGTACGCTGGAGGGTGATTGCTTCTACTTTGTGGGTGATCGGGATGAGGGCCTGATGACTATGCCAGGTGTCACTCGGGTTCAAGGAGATTTGGGTTCTCTTTTATGCGTTAGGTTGGATGAACCAGTTGGGGTTCAAGGAGTGTTACCCCCATGGTGTGCAACTATCTGGATGTCTTTCCTGAAGATCTGTTCTAGTTGCCACCGAGTCGAGATGTGGAGTTCTCTATTGATCTTGTTCTGGGACCTGCCCCTATCTCTATGCCATCGTATCGCTTTGCACCTGCTGAGTTGCGAGCACTCAAGGCATAGTTGCAAGAGTTTCTTGACAAGGGGTTTGTACGTCCGAGTACATCACCGTGGGGAGCTCCAGCGCTCTTTGCAAAGAAGAAGGATGGTTCATTGCGGTTGTGTATAGACTATAGGAAGTTGAACCAGGTAACGGTGAAGAACAAGTATCCAATGCCGAGGATCGACGACTTGTTTGGTCAGTTGAGAGGGTCCCGTTACTTTTTGAAGATTGACTTGAGGTCAGGGTATCATCAGCTGAGAATCAGGGACGAGGACATAGCGAAGACTGCCTTTCGGACTCGTTATGGTCACTACGAGTTTCTAGTTATGCCGTTCCGTTTGACAAACGCTCCAGCTACATTTATGGGTCTGATGAACCGTGTCTTCCACCCTTATCTAGACAGTTTCGTAGTCGTGTTCGTGGATGACATTCTTGTCTATTCACCCATGAGGGAGATACACGAGGAGCATCTACATGTTGTCCTACAGCTTCTGAGAGAACATCGCTTATATGCAAAGTTTGAGAAGTGTGAGTTCTGGATGACAGAGGTGAGATTCCTTGGACACGTGGTGTCAAAGGATGGAGTATCGGTGGACTCGTCGAAGACTGATGTAGTGACGGATTGGCAGCGACCGAAGAATATTTTTGAGATCCATAGTTTTCTAGGTCTGGCAGGTTATTATCGGCGGTTCGTGAAAGACTTCTCTAGGCTTGCAGCACCGATGACGTGTTTGACGCGAAAAGGAGTCACGTTTGTATGGAGCGAGTTTTGTGAGTCAGCTTTTCAGGAGCTGAAGAGGAGACTGACTAGTGCACCAGTGCTGTTTATTCCTGAGCGAGGTTTGGGTTACACAGTGTATTGCGACGCATCACATGAGGGTTTGGGTTGCATTTTGATGCAGGAAGGCAAGGTTGTAGCTTATGGATCTCGATAATTGAAGACACATGAGAGGAACTACCCGACACATGATCTGGAGTTGGCAGCCATGGTCTTTGCCTTGAAGACATGGCGTCACTATCTCTATGGTGAGCGTTTCGAGGTCTTCTCTGATCACAAGAGCCTAAAGTACTTGTTTTCACAGAAGGCTTGAATCTTCGCCAACGAAAATGGATGGAGTTGTTGAAAGACTACAACTTCGATTAGCAGTACCATCTGGGTAAGGCTAATGTCGTAGCTGATGCACTTAGTAGGAGGTCTTATGGATCGTTAGCTTCTGTGGCTATACGAGAATGGATTATGTTTGCAGATGTTTGGGAATTTGATCTGTGTCTCCGGGAGACAGGGGGAGGTGCGACCTTATATGCAGTTGCTTCACAGCCCGCTTTAGTTGCACGTGTGTTAAAGGCTCAGAGGACCGATGAAGAGGCTCATATTACACGAGATCGCATTTCCAGTGGTACAGATACAGCAGGATGGGTGGTGAGTTCAGATCAGAGTCTGAGGTTGTCAGGGCGATTGTTTGTGCCAGAGTCGTGCCATCCTGAGGTGCTATGTGAGTTTCATCACTCACGTCTTGCAGTGCATCCAGGGGGCACAAAGATGTATCACGATCTACGCTGTCAGTTCTGGTAGACGAGAATGAAGAGGGATGTGCTCCGATTCGTTTCTTGTTGCTTTACTTGTCAGCAAGTGAAGGTGGAACACCAGAGGTCTGCAGGATTATTGCAGCTATTGCCTGTATCTGAATGGAAGTGGGAGAATGTCGCTATGGATTTTGTATCAGGACTTCCATGCTCGCCGAAGGGACATGATGCGGTTTGGATTGTGGTCGATAGGTTGACGAAGTCAGCACATTTTCTTCCCATTCAAGTGAGAGATTCGGTGGACAGATTGGGTAGGTTGTATGTTCAGGAGATAGTCCGACTACACGGAGTACCTGTGACTATTGTTTCTGATCGAGACCCACGCTTTACATTGCGCTTTTGAAAGAGTCTTCAGGTGGCTTTGGGGATGAGCTTGACTTTTAGTACAGCTTTTCATCCTCAGACCGATGGTCAATTTGAGAGGACCATTTAGATTTTGGAAGACATGTTGAGAACCTGTGTGCTTGATTTTAGGGGTTCTTGTGAGGATCACCTATGATTGGTAAAATTTGCATACAACAACAGCTATCAGTCCAGTATTGTGATGGCACCGTATGAGGTTTTGTATGGTAGACCGTGCCGATCGCCTATGTGTTGGACAAAGGTGGGAGAGACCGCTATATTGGGATTCGATCTAGTGCGGGAAACGACAGAGGTGATTACTGTGATTCATCAGCGACTGGTGACAGCTCAGAGTCGCCAGAAGAGTTTCACTGATCAGAGGAGGAGACCGTTAGAGTTTGCAGTGGGGGATCATGTGTTTTTGAAGGTCTCGTCTCGTAGAGGGTTGATAAGATTTGGTCGTAGCGGGAAACTATCACCACGTTTTATTATACCGTTCGAGATCCTGGAAAGGATTGGGGTGGTAGCATACCGTTTGGCCTTGCCACGTCAGTTAGCATCTGTGCACAACGTCTTTCACGTTTCTATGCTTCGGAGGTATGAGCCGAATCCGTCTCATGTGTTAGATTGGACTAAGTTGCGAGTTGATGAGGATATGACGTATGAGGAGCGTCCCGTGAAGATTCTGGATACGAAGGAACAGGTGTTGCGGGGAAGAATGATTACTTATGTCAAAGTTCAGTGGATTCATCACGGGGTTGAAGAAGCGACTTGGGAGCTTGAGTCTAGGATTCGAGCGAGATACCTGGAGTTGTTCACCTCCTGACCTTGTAGTGAATTTTGGGGTCGAAATTCCTTAAGAGGGAGAGAGTTGTGAGACCCTGCACCGTTTGATTTTTGATATATATATATATATATATATATATATATATATATATATGTGTGCATGCTAGGTGTTTTGACAACTTTTTAGCATTTTTTCTTTGATATGCCTATGAGTTTTGATGCATGTTTTGGGTAAATTAAGCATGCGGAGTTGGTCCCAGGGGCCACGGGGAGTTACGGTGCGAATTTTGAAAATTTAAAAAAAGAAAAAGATATTTTGGAGGTCTATAAATATCTAGAGTTAGATATTTTCAAAAGATATTTTTAAAACTTAACTCCTAAGTTTCTTCCATTTTCTCTATGCTTTCTCTCTAACTTCTCGGAGGCCCGGGGCTTGGTTTTTGGCAGACCAACAGCCGATCCTTGTTATTGGCATCGTGGTCTACGCATCCATCCAGACGGATTTTGATTTCGACGAAGCTCAGATTTGCACGTAGACCGAGACATTGAGTTTTTGACCCAATGAGGTAGGATCTTAGATTCTATTGCTGTATAAGGGTACTATATGTAATCTTATGCTGTTTCACCATTTAAAAACGTATGAAATGTGATTTTATGTTCTAGATCTAGTTTTGGATTAAAACTATTTTTCGGCATTTCGGTTAGATGAAATTGGGTGTTGGATGTTTCTGGTGATGATTTGTGATAGCCTTGGGCTCGGGTATGCCTTTAGGTATCAAAACAGGTATTTTTAAAGCTTGGTTTGAGGATTGGAGGTCAAAATTGTAGCTAAAAACATTTTTTGGGCAAGTTCAGTTGACTAGACCCACGAGTTCAGTCGATTGGATCTTGAGTTGGGAGGTTTACTCGACTGGACTTGAGGGGTCAGTCGACTGAAATGTTTTCTGTTCGAAAATGGAATTTTTCCAGAATTTTTTTCAGTCGACTGGGGAGGAATCCAGTCGACTAAAATGGTGGCTATTTGCCTTGGCTTTGGGTAGTTCCTTTGGAGAAAAAGGTTGGGTTTCTTTTGAGAAAAAGGAGGGGTTTTTTTATGAAAAACGTGTTTCTAGAGGTTTGGAGCTAACCCTTGGGGTTGAGGCTCGATTTTTAAAACGTTTTGATGAAATGTGGTTTCACATATTTGGTTTGATCTCCATAGTTCATGGATTGGATCTTTTATACATATGTTGTATAGTTTTGAAACTCATATTTTTACATGTTATGCTTTGATCTCCATGTTGATGGATGGTTCTTGATCTCCATGTTGATGGATGGATCTGTATATGCATGTATAATGTATATTTGAGAAATTCTTTCGTAGTCGAGTAATGATTCGGTTTTTAGAAGATTATCTAGATGTACCGGGATGACGGGTATTTGGCACGAGCTGCCCTTGGTGTAAGTTCAAAAATGCGCGCAGCGTAGGTGCTCTGTACCTTCGCGTTAATCCCCGTAAATTGAGTGGTTGGGTGCTTTGTACCCTCAGATTTTGGGCCCGTCAATTGAGCTTTATGTTGTGGTGCTCTGTATAGAACTTGTGTTTATCTAACCGGTCCAATGATGTATGGGAATTAGATAATGGACAGTGGTCTATCGTTGCTACCTCTGCCGTGTGATGGAGTCGGTACATAGGATCATATTCTTCTCTTTTCACGATGGTACATTTCGTGAGGGAACAATATTTTTTATTACTGCTTTTCTTTAACTTTGGTTGGTTATTTGCAATATTTGCATCGCATGATTTGAAGGATAAAAATAAAATTTTATGTTAATAAAACCGTTTTGGGAGAGGAGACTTGTGTAGTCTGATGGGAAAACTTGGGGTTTGTGAAAAACTTTTTTGGGTTGTGGTTGAGTTTAGTTCCCACTCATATGGTTGCATATTTTCCTACTTTACAGCTTATTATCTGTTTCTATTAGGCTTTGGCTCACGGGTGAAAATTTTATGTAAAACTTTTTTCAGATGATGCTGTGGATGAGGAGTAGCTTTGATGGTGGCCGAAGTGGCGGAAGACTTTTATAGTTTTTCTTTTGGTATGCCTATTCCTGAAGGCAAGTTTTGTACGCCGTAAGGCGATATATTGCAAGCATGTTGGAACTGTTTGTCAGTTATATATGAGAGATACACCTTCTTGGGTATTCTATTGGTTTCAACAGACGGATTTCAATGTATGAAAACCTATATTTTCATATAAAATGGATGTTTGGTGAATTTTCACGTGACCCTGGGTTTTGGGGCGTGACAATTATCATTTAATTCATGGTCAAGTTTGGGAACTTTATTTCCATCTACTATTTTCATGGGAACATAATCACCATTTACAATAACTTGCCAAGCATGCCAATTCATACTTTGAATAAAAATTTTCATGCGTTGTTTCCAAAAAGTATAATGCATTCCACAAAATAAAGGAAGTCTTGCAGACGATTGTCCCTCACCAAAAGAAGATGCACTGATTTGAGCCATGGATCTTTTCACAAAATTATTTTAAGAAAAATATGACCCGCTTTGATACTAATTGATAGTAAGTGTGCAATCCAAAGAGGGGGGTGAATTGGATATTTAAAAAAAATTCTCGTTCAAATATTAACACAAGTATAGATTTTAATTCACGTATAAGCAAGATTCAAAATGAAATCACTAAACTCAAAGCTTAGATTTTGTTTGAAAAATGTAAGTTTAGATTTTAAAAATGAAATCACAAAAAGCTTAGATTTTGTTTGAAAAATGAAATCACTAAACTCAAAGCTTTGAGGATTTAAAACGTAAGTTTAGATTTTAATTCACAAGTTTAAAAAAACTTTTTGTTTGAAAAATGAAATCACTAAACTCAAAGCTTTCTTGATTTACAAATTAAAATACAAATATGAAATTTAATAGTGAATGATTCAAATATAGATTTTAAGTGTTGTGATGCAAATATAAACAACAATATAATAATGAGAATGAAAACTAAAGCGAGATAGAAATATGACACCACGATTTTTACAAGGTTCAGCGCAACGGCCTACATCCTTGTCTCAAGCTAATTGTTATGAGAATTTTCACTATCCCTCCTTCAATAGGCGGAGCAGCCTCTCTCCTTAGTCTAAGCGGAGTAACCTCTCTTGAGAATGTTCCCTTCTCAAGTCTCTCCTTACAGGCGGAGTTTTCTCTCTTCTTCAGTAGGCAGAGTGGCCTTTCTTGAGAATCACATTCTCAAGTTCCTACAAGAATATAAGGAATCCAAATAGAATTATACAATGAATCAGTTCTTTTAGCGAGCAAATGAATACAACTGAAGCACACTAATATTCACTCCAAAGGATATATAAGTGAAAAACTCAATGGAGGATTTCTAAGGTTTTCTCTCAAAAATATTTCATAAAAATGAAGAAATTTGAAGAACAAAATTGATATATATGAGAGAGTTGATTTGAAGGTTTGAAGTCTATAAAACCAAAGCTTAAAGGCTCTATTTATAGGCCAAAAGTTTGTATTAGCCATTGGGCCAAATAAGGAAATGTCAAACTAGCCGTTAAGCTCAAAAATTCAAAAATAGCATGTTCAGTCGACTGGACCGCGACTGCTCAATTTGTCCGACTTCAAACGACCATAACTCCTTCATCCGAACTCCAAATAGGATCATTATTGTGTTCAAAGTGAAGCCCCAGAAGTTTACTTTCCAATGGTTCAAGCCTCATAGAAAAATGTATTTGATGCAAAAAGTGATGGCCAAAATACCGAAGGTATGTCCATTTTCTTCACACAATTTTTGCATATTTTTGGCCGAACTTCTTTTGAAACATTTTAAAACACATTTTATACTTTAAAAATAATTTTCCATGAAATATTTAACAAACTTATGGTCCATCTAAGGTCTCATATGAGCTTTCACACATATAACCAGTGGTACGTAAACTTACATAGGTCCTAGTGTATTTACACTTAGAAAATCTTCAAGTCCTTAAAGTCTTTATCTTTTCTTCTTAGTTTTTCTCGTGCTCCATGGATCTTATCCGCTTGTATATGATCTTCATGCTTCATGGCTTTCATTTTTCTTTCTCAATTGTGCTTGTGTCATTAAAGTCTTGTGAACACACTCAATTTGCACAATTAAAAACTTTGGTTTGTTATCATCAAAATAGGTTGAAACCTAGTTAGGCCAACATGAGTGCCTTTAAATATTTGTGCATGGTTGTGTGCTTCTCTAAATATATAGCATCTATGTGTGTGAAATTGGGATTTGATTGCTCCTGCGGTGAAAAATCGTAAAGAATTGGGTAATTGGTGTAGGTACTGTCCTTTGGTGAAAGACCGTAAAGATTGCATAATTGGGGATGGTGTTGGTCATGCTGTGAAAAATCGTAAAAAAATTGCATAAATGAGGTTAGTACTTGTCCCTCGGTAGAAAGCCGTAAAAGAGTGCAAAGTGTATAAGAAACATAGTAGGTTGTGGAAACCTAGTTGGAATGCATCGTGTTACGTAAGATCATTGAATTGTTGGGTGTTAGTGGATTACATGGGAACTCGTGATTTTAAGGATGGAAAACCGTTTAGCGGCATGCATAGTCGAGTTGTTTTTATAATCTGTGATCGCATGTCATGCTTTTAATTCATGCTAGTCTATTTCCTATTGAATTTTGACTCACGTTGTGGGATTTAAACCTTTAAGGTGAATTTGATCACATGGATCGATCTTGAGGAGTCCCGGAGGTGGCTGAAAACAAATTCTTAGTTTGTTGTTTTGTAGTTATTATTGTTTTTGTCAAAGGATCATGTAATGATGTTTTATGTTACGGACTTGAAAGCATATATTTTATAAGCCTCAGGGCCTTCATATCAATGCATGTAATGCTTGTATGATGATGAGAGAAACCATGGATTGGTTGTTTTAGTTTCATGGTTGGATGTAATAGTTTTAGTGTTGTTTGTTCCAATGTTTTAATAAAATCATTTTCGGTTGACTTTATATTTAACATAAATTCTTGTGCTTCGAGGAAGGTTTGAACCTTGTTTTGTTAGGCTCATTATGGCTTGGTGGTTTTCAAAGGGGTTGGAAAATGGTTAAGTATTGGGTAAGAAAAGTCGGATTTTGAAAAGTAGTCCAGAGTCAGACCGCTCGATGGGCCGCTTAAGCGGTTTATCGAGCAGTTAATGAGAACCCTTGGTTGCTTTACAAGCCGTGGGAAAAACAGAGAGCATGCAGGGACTGCTAGAGCGGTCTGGGCAAAAAGTGAAATTTTTGATTGTTTTGTTTTTAAAACTTAGCTCCTGGGGCCTTCGATCTTATTCTTTTGGGTTCTCCTTTTACATAAAATAAACCATCGAAAGTGCATTTTTTAAAGGATTTAAGTTTTCTTTCATCTACGTTCTTGGACTCATTTGGGCTCGGGTGGTTTGATGGATCTTGATTTCTCAAAATGAGTTTTTTGGGTGATTCGTGTGACTCGAGTTTTGGGGCGTGACAAGTTGGGCCTTTAAGAAGGTGCTGCGGAATCCCGCCATGAACAGTGACGCGATTTTCGTGGATTTTTTCGGGAAAACTTTTTCTTCGAATTTTGACGCAATTTTTTGCAGAGATCTGGTTTGAGATGTTAGCAAGCTCCAGTAATTTTTTGAGATACTTTTGGGTCCGGGAGACGCGTCAAACAGCCGTTGGAAGTTGGTCGCACAAAGCTGGTACACAGCAAAATTTTTTGCAGGGTGAAGGGGCTGTTTGGGATTCTTTTTTAGACTTTTTCCGGCGATCCAGCGGTGGTCCGGAGCTGTGACGGTGGTCCGAGGGCTGAGGAAGAAGGTCGAGTCTTTGACGGCTCGTTTGGGGTTTCAAAACTATAACCGTTTAATCTTTAATTCGAGACCGTCGGATTAAAAGATTAAATGAAGGATCCGGATCGTAACGACTTTTATTTATTTAATTGTTATTGTTTTAATTATTTATTTACTTATTTTATTTAATTGCGTAGATGAATTTTATTTTACTATATTTTTTCTTTTATGCATGTTTTTAATTAACGGAAGTATATTAGGAAAAACGGTTTTATAAAATAAATAATCCTAGCATTTTTTTAAAACGGGAAAATAAATAGATTATTATTTATTTAATTTTTGTGTTAAAAATTAATTAAGGTTTTTTAATTAAAATCTGGGTAATTAATTACTTTCGCAAAATTAAATAAGAAATTTTTTTGTTTATTTTATTAAGGTTAAATAAGGAGTATTTTAATTGTTTAAAATCAGATTTATTTTAATCGGGAATTAAAATATGCTTAATCGTTTAAAATGAATAAAAAGTAAAAATTCTCGGTTTTTTAAAATATTAAGTGGGAGAAGGGTTTAGTTACAGATAAATCATACGGTCTCCATTACACGTTCGTAGGAGATATGATTATAGCTCGCGCGCCGGCTTCTACTTTCGGTCTCCCTAAGGAAGGGCTATAATCATGGTATCTCCGGTATGAATCTTCGAAAGAAGTAAATTTGAAAATAGTGCGAAGTAGTGTTCGCTCACACCGGACCCAGGGTTTTGACACGGTATTTTCAAATTAAGGGTAATGGTTATACACTTAACCCGTGATTAAAAATATCCTCCCTAAGGAGTCACTATTTTTATTTGTGGGGATCAAAATTTATTAGATATTTAATTTACATAGAATGTCCTATAACAAGGAATAAAAATCATAGTAGTTATTTGTTCGTTAATTGCTAGACGTCCACACTACGTGGCCTATCAATTAATGTGACTATGGGCCGACGATTTCTTATTATGATATTTGGTTCCGACAGTTAATTAATAGACTGGCATATCTGTCCGGACGGGTGTTGATTAGTAGACGTCCACACTACGTGCCTGCTTAATCACGAAGGATTTTGGTTGCCAATAATTTCTTTTAAATTAAAAGGTTGAGGGACCCTAATTTGATAAAAGAATTAAAAAGTTTTCTCTTTTGTTTCTCAGGATTAATAATGGGATCATTCAATTCACTTGCGGCAATTCTCAAGGAACATAAACTAA
>JAOTRH010413313.1:0-34700 GCA_034768845.1 Heliamphora exappendiculata
TTGGTGTCGACCCCAAGAAGATTTGTGTCGACACAAAACAATCGAAGCTGACTGCAGAATTTTGGTGTCGACCCCAAGAAGATTTGTGTCGACACAAAACAATCGAAGCTGACTGCAGAATTTTCGTGTCGACCCCAGAGACCAAATGTGTCGACACAAAAGTACCGAGACTTCCTGCAGAGATTTATTGTCGACACGAGAGACAAGTTGAGTCGACACAAAGTTGTTCCTCCGGATGCTAAAGTTTCAAACGAGTCGACACCAGATTTATTTGTGTAGACCCCAGAACGTTGGAAGGTAAAGTGCAGAATTTCTGTTGACCCCTCAGAAGATTTGTGTCGATCCAACCACTTGAAGAATCCTGCCCTAGACACTTTGTGTCGACACCAAAGCTATTTGTGTCGACCCTAAAGACGAAAATTTAAAATACGGTAGATCTCAACGGTTGGATTTTTGGGATTTATTGCCCCCACCTACCTCCAACGGTTAAGAACTCAGAAGAACTTATATAAGGAGTTACTTCTCAACATTTAAGAAGGTTGGAGACTTGCATTTACTGTTCTATTGCTCAAATCAATATCAGAAATCATCAAACTCACATTTATTGCTGCAACTCATGTTCTTGTTCCTAATTTCTCTTTACCTTTTTATTTATTATAAATTAATCTTGTAAAGAGAGTGTGTGTTCTCCATTTATTACATCTCATTTATTGTTATCAAGGATGAGTCACCCTTTAACCTTTGAGTGAGTGAGTGAAACTCATCAAAAAAGAGTTCAAGAGAGATTAGAAGAAAACAGAAGCTTGCTTTCATAGGATCTTCTTGAAGCTGAAATAGGCTTGTGAATTTGCTCGTAAATATTCAGATGGCTCAAGAGAAGACTTGAAGCTTATAAAGGCGTGGAATACGCCCGTGAAGTATTCTGAGTAGTGAAAATACTCAAGAGAGATCTTGAGGAGTGGATGTAGGCTAGGATAAAGCCGAACCACTATAAATCCCTGGTGTATGGTTCTTTTTCTCTATTTTTTATCTTTTAATATTTGAATTACTTATATAATTGCATATCTTTCTTTATTACTATATTAAAAGGTTTTTAAAATATTTTTAAAATTGTTATTTATTTTTTAAAAACTCAATTCACCCCCTCTAGGGTTGCTTAGTTCTAATAGTGTTTAATGTATTTCTTTCGATACATGTATATCCCTGATGTATGTTTCATGCTTCATTATCGCAGAACCGTATGTTGTATGTGTGTTACATACGTGTCATACGCTTGTGAGGGGCTTAGAAGGACCGTTACATAGTTTTTCAGTTTGTTGGCTGGATAGTAGCAGTTTAGTCGACTGAGGGGATGTTTTCAATCGACTGAGTGCTTACTGGTTGGGTTCAGTCGACCGAGGTTGCGAACCCCGTCGACTGAGTTGAGGCGGTGGGATGTTTTTGGCTTTTCCAGTAGCCATTCAGTCGACTGAATTGGTGGATTCAGTCGACTGAATCGTTGTACGGGGTTGAGACTATAAATATCAAGCCTTGGCAAGATATTTTAAAAACCTTTCTTCTAAGCTGAGTTTTGTTTTCTCCACCTTCTCTCTAGACTTTTGGGTGGCCCGGGCATAGTTTCCGACGATCGGTTAGTGGATTATTATCATCCATGCTGCGGGCTCCATTTTCATTCGGGCATAATTTCATTTTGACAAAGTTCGTGATTGTACGTAGATCGGGGCATCGAGTCTTTGACTCACTGAGGTAGGATCTTAGATTATATTGTCTTTAAAGGGTGTTACGTGTAATTATGGGTCTTTTCACCGGTTGACATCCCTTGAAACTGCTTTAAATGTTGTATTTTCATGTTTAAACCATGTAGTTTGGATAAAAAACATGTTTTTCGCTTTTTGTTGGTTTATTACCTGATATGAACTTGTGGATGTTCATGGTTTTTAAAAAGGTGATTTTTAAATTGGAGGATTTGTGAAAATCGTGAGAAAAACGTGTTTTGGAGGTTTGGAGTTAACCTTAGGGGTTGAGTCTCAGTTTTTAAATGTTTTGATGGAAACTATGGATATTTTGAAATGTTTTACTTGATCTCCATGTTGATGGATGAATCTTTATACATGTTGAAGCATAATTGTGAAAATATTTTCGTAGTTGAGCTACAACGGGTTTTTAATTGATTTCTATTGATGTACTGTGACAGTGTATGTATTGAGTCGGGCTTCTATTGCTTTTCGGAAAAAATTCAAAAATGTGCACAGAGTAGGTTCGCTACGGTCCTTTGGGTTAATCGCCGTAAACGTGGTTTGGGTGCTTCTTCCCTTGGTTGTGGAAATTCGTAAATAGCCAGTTGCCCCCGTGAGTGGTTACGTTTTGTGACTCCATATAGAACTTACCATTATCTAGCTGGCCTTAAGTGGTTCAGGGATTGGTAATGGACAGCAGTCTATAGTTGTTGCCTTTGCCCATGTATATGGGAGAGTCAATACATATGATTCATTTTATTTTATTTTCCTCGGCTGTATGACCCGAGTGGAGAATATTATTTTGTTACTATTTTTCCTTAATTGTGGCACGTTAGTAACATGGTTAGCAATACATGATTTTAAGGATGAAAACGTGAGGTTTTATGGGGTAAAGCTGTTTTGAGGCTCGTATTAGCCTGGTGGAAAACTTGTGATTTTCAGGATGAAAAATCTTTTTGGCTTATGTGAGTGGGTCAACTTGAACTATAATTGCATATCCTGCTTTGTGGCTTTATAGTTTTTTTTCTATTGGGCTTTGGTTCATGGGGTGGGATTTTCTGCAAACCTTTTTCGGGTGTACGTGAACATGAGGAGTTGACCTAGATGCCTTTGGTGGCGAAAGACTTGCTGTAGTTCTTCCTGTTGTTTTGGACATGTATTCTTTTACATGTGATGTCTATTTCTGAATGCGAGTTTTGTACGCCTTGAGGTGATATAATTATGCATGTATGAAACTATATGTTTTCCTGTTATGAGAGTGAACCTTGGGTACTCCTTTTTTATTCCAACTATTGAATATTTTTTTGTTGATAGTTTTCCAACTAAAGATATTTTAAAACTGGTGTTGTGGTGGCTTTTTACGTGACTCTGGAGTTTGGGGCGTGACACAATATGACTTGCACGTGTGGGCAGTATGTGTGGAGATCGAATCTTCAAGTCGTGTTTTCCTTATGTGACGACAAGTTTGGGAATTCAGTTGTTGGGCATTTTTGCTATTGTACAGTGTTGCTGGGTTTGCATCAGGGTTTGTTGATGGTTGATGAGTTAGTCTTTGGCTTGGGTTTCAGTGTTGAATTTTGAGAACTGAATTCTTTTATAAGGGGGAGAGTTGTGAGACCCCGACTTATTTTTTTTTTTGAAATGTTTAAGTGTTGATAGAGTTAGAATTAATATTTGACCTTGGTGATGTTTTAGGTGCATTCTTGGACACTGGAAATGGTTTTGAGAAATTCTAGTAGCAACCCAGTCGACTGAGGGTGTTAATCCAGTCGACTGACTGGACAGTGTGGGTGTTCAGTTGACTGACTTGGGGAGTTCAGTCGACTGAACCATGGCGATAGAGAATTCTCGATTTTTTAGTAGCTTTTCAGTCGACTGATGTGGGGATTCCAGTCGACCTGATTTCTGTACGGGGTTGAGCTTATAAATATCAAGCTCTTGGGAGATATTTTGGAAAGTTAGCTTCTTGATTAAGTTTCATTTTCTCTGCCTTCTCTTTAGATTTTGATGGGCCCGAGGCTCGATTTTTAGTGATTTAACAGTGGATCCTTAGTATTTGTGCTGGGAGCTTCGCATCTATTTGGATAGAATCTCGTTTCGTCGAGGTTCATTTTTTGAGATGTCGAGCTTTTAACTCAACGAGGTAGAATACTAAATTATGTTGTTTTTAAAGGGTACTACGTGTAGTTAAACGCTTTTTTATCAGTCAAAAGTGCTTTAAATGTCATATTTTATATTTAAACCATGTTTGTTTAGATAAAAAACATGTTTTGCACTTTTTCTTGATTTATTACATGTTATGGACTTATGGATGTTCACGGTTTTCAAAAGACGATTTGAAAATGGGGGATTTATGTGAAGTCTTAAAAACTATATTTTTTAAGGTTTGGAGCTAACCCTTGGGGTTGAGCTTGGATTTAAATGTTTCGTTAAAATGTGAAATCATTTTTATGGTTATGGGAATGATAAGATGATATGTATGTAGATATTCAGTACATGGTTGTGTGCATACTTTTATCTGTTGAATCATACAGGATATTGCATATTGGGATAAGTTATTGTCCTACGATGAAAGACCGTTAAGAATTGCATATTGGGGCAAGTGATTATCCTGCGGTGACGGTGAAAGACCGCTAAGAATTTCATATTAGGGCAAGCGATTATCCCGCGGTGAAAGGCTGCGACGAATCTGTGATTGGGTTAGTATTATCCCACGGTGAAAGTCCGTAAAAAAGTACGACGTACGTATGACCTTGTATATATATTTTGTATTGTTTGGCATTGTTTGAAATGCCTGGTTTTGAGGATGAAAAACCATTTTGAGGCTTGTGTAAGTCTGATGGAAAGCTTAGGATTTTATGAAGTAAAACTGTTTTGAGGCTCATGTGGTTGAGTTGACTTTATGTTATGTGATTGCATGTCTTGTTTTACGGCTTTATAGTCTGTTTCTATTGGGCTTTAGTTCACGTTGTGGGATTTTATTAAAACCTTTTCAGGTGAACGTGATCCTGTAGATTAACCCTAAGGTTCTTGGAGGTGGTTGATGAAAGACTTTGCTGTTTTGTCTTTATTAGGCAGCTTATACCTTGTATATGGTTCATGTTTGGATGTAACATATTTTACAGCTTATGTAATTCTTATGGCCGTGGGCCGATATATGCATGACTAATGCTTTCGAGAGAACCATGGGTTTGTCATATTACGATTTTCGTTGGTTGGTTCAACGATTTACAAAAGAGTTTTCAAAGAGTTTATGCTTCATTCAAACTCTTATGCTTCGAGGGAGATTTTAGAACGGATTATGCTTCTTTTAAAAAGAAAAGCTTTTTTTACCCCAAATGTATATTTAGTTTTTTTTAAAGGCTTGGCTTGTGGGGCCGTAACTGTAGTCTCTTAGGCTACTCTTTTCAATCAAATAAATCTTCGGTTGTACGTTTTTACAAAGGTTTTAGCCTCATTTTGGCTTGATGGTTTTCATTCGCTATGTTTGGGCGATTTTGGTGGTTGTTCGTGGGCTTTTCGCGTAACTCCGAGTTTGGAGCGTGCTATATACCTTCAAGATGAAATGCTCTTAGCCCTGCTATATCTTTGAACCGATAAGGCCCTTCCCAATTTGGTCCCGGGTTTCTTTCACTTGGGTTCTTTGAACCGATATGGCCTTCCTCAGGTTTAGATCGTCGATGAAAATTCCCTGGACAAACCTTCTTGTTATATTCTTTTGCCATTTCGTGATGGTAGGCTTTGATTCTGAGGAGAGTTGTTTCCCTTTTTTCTTCAACTAGGTTTATGTATCTAGCCAAGGCTTGTTGATTTCCTTTTTTCGAGTTTCCACTCGTTCTCCTTGTAGGGAGTCCGATCTCAGGAGGGACCACTGTTTCGGTACGATATGGCATTGAGTAGGGTGTTTCGTGAGTTGATCTCCTTGGCATTTTGGGTTTGACCATAGCATGTAGGGAAGCTCCTCCACCCACCTTCCTTTCGCTGCATCAAGGTTCTTTTCTAATTCGTCGAGGATGATTTTGCTGGTCTCTTTGGCTTTGTTATTGCACTACGGATAGGCTGGGGTTGAGTTACATAACTTAATTCCTAATTCGGTATAAAATGCCCAAAAGAGCCACCCATCTAAATGGGTCCTGTCGTTAGAAATCAAAGCTCTAGGGATTCTAAACCTAGTGATGACGTTACTCCAGACGAATTTCTTTACATCGGCCTCTCTGATATTGTTCATGGATTTTGCCTCCACCCTAGGAATGGCAACAAGGCGGGTTTGGGTCAGAATTGAAATCTGACCAGATGATTGCGTAGCCCACGACGCCAAAAGTAAGGATTCGTTGTTGGATCACTGAAAATTGAGCCCCGGGCCCCCGAGAACTAAGAGAGAAGGCAGAGAGAAAATTGGAAACTTACTGGAGAAATTTTGAAAAATATCTTTATGAAAATATTTAACTCCAAATATTTATAAGTCTCCAAAATATCTTTTTTTGAAATTTTTTTAGAATCGCGCCACAACGGCCCACAGTCTCGGGAACCTACCCCGTATGCATATCTAAGCCGGATCATGCATCAAAAGCAGTAAAACATGCTGCAACGGAAACACATAATTCACGTCCGAAAATGCCGAAAAAAAACGGGTCAGGGTCTCACATTAATTATGCCAAACATAATGAATCAAAATAAACACGTACCAGGTCGCTACAGTTTAACTAGAGAAAAAGGATTCAGGGGCTAAGGTACGAATGAGGGAAGGTGTTAGGCACCCTGTGACACCCTGTCGTCCGGGCACGTCGGGACATACATAAATATAAATAAAGAGATATTCTAGCCATTTTTTCATATTTATATACGCTAGTTATTATATCATAAAGGAGTTTTGAACCGTTCAAAAGTACATAATTATTAGAATTTCACCAAAAATTTTCAAAAATTTCACTAAGCGCGAGAGAACTGAATATAAGCACAAAAGTAGAAGTCTGGACTCCTCAGAATGCATCAGCAAAATCCACGTACTCTTAGAACTCACTCTGTTCTTTAAACTCTTTTTCTCCCTCTGGGACAACTTCCTCCAAGAACTCCTCCTTACCTGTGGTAGGAATGCCATGAGCCAAGACCTAGAAGCAAAACACTTTAACCTTCTAACTAATCTCATAGCATAAAATTCACCACAACACATACCATATGACACCTAGTACAGTTTATAGTCAAGAAGAAAAATAAATTTCTAACAGGGTAGCAAGTAAGTAAATAAACATGTGCATATGAGATGCCGTGTATGAAATGAAGATGCCCAACCCAGCATGCACCTAGATTATAACAGGAGTTCCACACCGAGAATCACCAGAGTAGACTTTCACAGGTATTTGATCACCAAATCCATCATCGCGCCTCGTTGCAAATAGTAACCACGTCGCCTGGCTTCATGCCACAGCTGTTTTACTTAACGGCAACGGCATGGGGGCGGGCCACCCAGTTATCAGCCACCCTTATCCGGGCCAACCGATCCCACCTTAAGACTCATGATGCCTTCTCCAATGTCAACCCAAAAGTCTAAGCTATCGAAATCAGAATGCTAGCGACCAACCCATGGTACCCAACAATATTTGTCACGCCCCAAAACCCGGGGTCATGTGAAAATCCACCAAACATCCGTTTTATATGAAGATATAGGTTTTCATACATTAAAATTCACCTGTTGAAACCAATGGAATACCCAACAAAGTGTATCTCTCATATATAAGTGACATACAGTTCCAACATGCATACAATATATCGCCTTACGTCGTACAAAACCTGCCTTCAGGAACAGGCATGCCAAAAAGGAAAACTATAAAAGTCTTCCGCCACTGCGGGCACCACCAAAGCTACTCCTCATCCACTGCATCACCTGAAAATGGTTTTAGAGAAAATCCCACCTGTGAGCCGAAGGTCAATAGAAAATAGACTATAAAGCTGTAAAGCAGGATATACAATCATATGGTGGGAGCGAACTTAACCACAAAACCCAAAACAGTTTTCCCATCAGACCACCACGAGTCTCAAAATGATTTTATTTCATAGAACCCCTGTTTTTAATCCTTAAAACCATGTTCTGCAGATAATGCAAATAAACCACCACAGTTAAGAAAAAACAGTAATCAAAACTTTGTTCCCTCATGGAATGTACCATCGTGGAACAAAAGAATACGATCCTATGTACCGACTCTATCAGAAGGGGACAGAGATAATAACTATAGACTCCTGTCCATTTCCCTAGACCCCAGCCATTCAAGACTCGCTAGGTAATGACAAGTTCTGTACGGAGCACCACGACAAAAATGCTGACTTTACGGGTGACCACCCGAGGGACAAAAGCACCCAAACCGACCTTCTTTACGGGAACTACCTCGAAGGATAACAAAGGTACTTACACTGCGCACGTTTTGGGACTTTCACCTAGGGTAACTCATGCCAAATACACGTCATCCTGGTACATCTAGATAATCTTCTAAAAATCGAATCGTAGCTCAATTATGAATTTTTTTGACAAATATACATTATACATGTATATATAGATCCATCCATCAACATGGAGATCAAACAAAATATTTTAAAACACTTTTTGTGAAAAACAATTGTACAACACATGTATAAACCAGGGATCCAATTCATGAATCATGGAGATCAAACCAACATATTTAAAAACATATTTTCATAAAAACATTTTAGAAGTTGAGCCTCAACTCTAAGGGTTAGCTCCAAACCTCCGGTAAACACGTTTTTTCGAAAAGTTTTCATAAAAAATCCTTTTTCATCGATCAAACCACTCGAGAAATGCCAACACCCAACCACCGAACCACCCAAATATCACCAACAGCCCACACAGGACCCCAGTCGACTGGCCCAAGCCCCCAGTTGACTGAAAAACTCTCTGGAAAAAGAGAACCAAGACAGAAACAATTTCAGTCGTCTGACCTCCCAGGTCGAGCTGACTGAACTCATAACAAGATGATAGTTCAGTCGACTGAACTCGCCTAGAAAGTGTTTTTGAGCTACGATTTTTGCACGTTTTTGCTTTCAAACCTCAAACCAAGCTTTGAAAACACCCATTTTGATACCTAAAGGCATACCTGAGCCCAAAGCTATCACAAACCCTCACTAGAAACCTCAAACACCCAATTTCATCCAACCAAAACGCCGAAAAATAGTTTTAACCCAAAATTGGATCTAGAACATAAATCACCTTTTCATGCATTTTTAAATGGTAGAAATGCACAAGATTACATATTACACCCTTATACAGCAGTAGAATCTGAGATCCTACCTCGTTGGGTTAAAAACCCAATGCCTCGATCTACGTGTAAATCTGAGTTTTGTCAAAATCAAAATCCGTCCAGATGGATGCGTAGACCACGATGCCAATAGCGAGGATCCGCTGTTGGATCGTTGAAAATCGAGCCTAGGGCCTTGAGAAGTTATAGAGAAGGCAGAGAAAAATTAGAAAAAACTTAGGAGTTAAGTTTTGAAAATATCTTTTGAAAATATCTAACTATAGATATTTATAGGTCTCCAAAATATTTTTTTTTTCTTAAATTTTTGAAATTCGCACAGAAACTCACTACAACCCGGGGAAGCAACCCCGCATGCTTATTTTAACCAAAACATGCATCAAAACGCATATAAGCATATTAAAGAAAAATTACCAAAAAGGCATCAAAACACCGAATATGCATATATATCAAAAATGAAACGATACAGGGTCTCATAACTCTCCCCCCATAAGGAATTTCGTCCCCGAAATTCATTACAAGGTCACGAGGTGAACAACTCCAGGTATCTCGCACGAACCCCAGACTCAAGCACCTAAGTTGCTTGTTCAACCCCGTGATGAAGCCACTGAACTTTGAGATAAGCAATCGTTCTTCCCCGCAACACCTGTTCCTTCGTATCCAAAATCTTCACAGGACACTCCTCATACATCACATCCTCATCAACTCGCAACTCAGTCTAATCTAACACATGAGATGAATCCGGCTCATACTTTCGAAGCATAGAAATGTGAAACACGTTGTGCACAGATGCTAACTGAGGCGGCAAAGCCAGATGGTATGCTACCACCCCAATCCTTTCCAGGATCTCGAATGGTCCGATAAAACGTGGTGATAGCTTTCCGCTACGACCAAATCTCATCAACCCTCTACGTGGCAAGACCTTCAAAAACACATGATCTCCCGCTCAAACTCTAACGGTCTCCTCCTCCGATCAGCATAACTCTTTTGGCGAGTCTGTGCTGTCACCAGTCGCTGACGAATCACTGCAATCAATTCAGTCGTTTCCCGCACTAAGTCGGGTCCCAAAACAGCGGTCTCTCCCACCACTATCCAACACACAGGCGATCTACAAGGTATACCATACAAAGTGTGAGACCCTGGCCCATTTTCTTTTCTAAGGTTTTCGGGCGTGCATTACGTATTTTAGTTTTTGCATGTTTATATGCTTTTAGATGTATGATCGGGGTTAGATATGCATGCGGGGCAGGTTCCCGGGGGCCGTGGGGTGTAACGACACGAATTTAAAAAAAAAAAATTTTGTGGCCTATAAATATCTAGCTTTAGATATTTTAGAAAAGATATTTTTGGAAACTTGGTGGCTAAGTTTTCTTTTTCTTCTCACCGGAAGCTCTGCCTTCTCTGTAGATTCTCAGGGGCCCGGGGCTCGATTTTCGACGATCAAATAGTAGATCCTTAGTCTCCTCATGGTGCACGTGGTTTGAGGCGTCGAGTTTTGAACTCATCGAGGTAGGATTCTAGACCTGTATGTTTTATAAGGGTGCTACGTGAAATTTGGTATATTTTTACCATACGAAAATGCATAAAAAGTTGGTTTATGTTTTGATAAATCGGTTTATAAGTTGGGTTTTGGGTTTAAAACCTGTTTTTGGTTGATTTCATGGATGGAATCGGGTGTTGGGTGTTCCTTTTGAAGATTTGATGTTAGGCTTGGGCTTGGGTATGTCCATGGGTTGTTAAAGGGGTGTTTGGATGGTTTAATTTGGTATTGAGAAGCTTATTCTGTTGCTAGGGTTTGCTTTCCGTCGTTGCCCTGTTCCATGGTTGAAAAAACTGTTTCTGTTGCGTTTGTGTCGACACCTCTGTTGTTTGTGTTGACACAATTTCTTTTTGTTTGGGCTGTCTTTGTCTCAGTTGTTTTGTGTCTACACATTTTCTGTTTGTGTCGACACCTTTGTGTCGACACTTTCGCTGCTGGTGTCAACCCTTTTTCCTTCTGTTGAAGTTGAGTATTCTGTTGTTGTTTGTGTCAACACCAAGGCTGTTTGTGTCGACACCTCCTCTGTTTTGTGTCGACACATTTGCTGTTTGTGCCGAGTTCATCTGAGTACCGACAGCAGTCTTCTGCAATTCAGGTTTCCCGAGTGACAGACAAGGGAACGTCAGTTCAGTCGGTGTGACAGCCGACAGTGCCGAGTACTGGTGGACATGACAGGATGGGGTTGCCCTGAGCATATTCCCTCATAGCTTATAGGGCACCGGTTGTGCCAGATGATGTAGATCTGCCTTCAACGAGCAGAGGTACTTTCTGAGTATGCAGGCTTTGGGTCAGTTTCTTTGCTAAATCTGTTTGGGAGTTGATGACAGATTCCGTGGATGGTGTGCTGTGTGAGACGACGGTTGAGGAGGTTGTGAGGTTGGGGTGAGTTGTACATCCCGTGTCGTTGAGATAGTTGTCCATTGTCTAGGATGCCTGACCTTGTTTGATTATATCCTAGGATTGGTTTGGCTAACCATCTCGTATGCCATGTCGATTGTAATCGACAGTTTGTTGTTTTGACCTTGAGTTGAATTTCGGGGGCAAAATTCTTTTAAGGGGGGTAGAGTTGTGAGAACCTGACCCATTTTCTTTTTTGGCATTATCGGGCGTGCGTTATGTATTTTAGTTCTTGCATGTTTATATGCTTTTAGATGCATGATCGGGGTTAGATATGCATGCGGGGCTGGTTCTCGGGGGCCGTGGGGTGTAACGATGCGAATTTAAAAAAAAAAGATATTTTTGTGGCCTATAAATATCTAGCTTTAAATATTTTGGAAAAGATATTTTTGGAAACTTGGTGGCCAAGTTTTTTTTTCCTCTCACCGGAAGCTCTGCCCTCTCTCTCGATTCTCAGGGGCCTGTGGCTCGATTTTCGACGATCAGACAGTTGATCCTTAGTCTATTCGTGGTGGGCTACGCTTTCATTCGGACAGAATTTCATTATAGCGAAGTTTATTTTTGCACGTGGTTCGAGGCGTCGAGTTTTAAACTCATCGAGGTAGGATTCTAGACCTGTATGTTTTATAAGGGTGCAACGTGAAATCTTGTGTGTTTTTACTGTACGAAAATGCATAAAAAGTTGGTTTATGTTTTGATAAATCGATTTATAAGTTGGGTTTTGGGTTTAAAACATGTTTTTGGTTGATTTCATGGATGAAATCTGGTGTTGGGTGTTCCTTTCGAGGATTTGATGCTAGGCTTGGGCTTGGGTATGTCCATGGGTTGTTAAATGGGTGTTTGGATGGTTTAATTTGGGGTTGAGAAGCTTGTTCTATTGCTTGGGTTTGCTTTCCGTCGTTGCCTTGATCTATGGTTGAAAAAGCTGTTTCTGTTGCGTTTGTGTCGACACCTCTATTGTTTGTGTCGACACAATTTCCTTATGTTTGGGCTGTCTTTGTCTCGGTTGTTTTGTGCCGACATCTTTTCTGTTTGTGTCGACACATTTGTGTCGACACTTTCGCTGCTGGTGTCGACCATTTTTCCTTCTGTTGAAGTTGAGTATTCTATTGTTGTATGTGTCGACACCAAGGCTGTTTGTGTCGACACATCCTCTGTTTTGTGTCGACACATTTGCTGTTTGTGTCGACCTTTTTGTGGTTTGTGTCGACCCTTTTTTCTTTGGTCATTTTGGGGCCTTGGGGGTTTCTTTTGGCCGTGATGGGCATGTGAGGGTTTCCAATTGGTGTCCTATGGTATTCAATTGATTAATTATGGAATTAGTCGATTCAAATACTTATGGATTCCTTTTGGGGTTCGGTTGGTCGTGTGGTGGTTTTGGGGTTCGGGTCGTGATCCCGGGTGTTAGTTTGATGCCGTCCTTAGGTGACGTGCATGGTAGATGTGGGTTGTGGGGGCACGGTTGAGCGTGTTGTGGTTGCATGTAGAGCATGTTAGGGCCCTTGATCCTTGGGAGAAAAAAAGAGGGTATCTGCAACCTCGTGGTTCGAGGGGTGTAGCGTGGACCTTCGGGTTAAGCTTGGCTTTGGTAGGTTGTTGGTTATCCCTAAGAGGATGTCGGGTTATGTGGCGGGTGGCGTCATGATGTATTGTTAAACATGGTTATGTGCATTTATAACTCTACTTTATTTATGTACGAAATATATAAGCTGATTACATGGACTTGATATCGTTGTGTATGACGTGGTTATGCTTTAAAAGCTAGAGTTTTATAGGCATGTGATACGTAGTGGTAGTACGTGGTTATGCATGGATATGAACGGCATGGCGCATTAATGGGTTGGTGGCCCGTCGGTGGAAGTCCGAGAAGGCACGTCTATTGGGTAGCGACTCGTTGGTCAAAGTCCGAGAAGACGCTTGGATTGGGTAGCGACCTGTCGGAGAAAGTCCAAGAAGACGCTTGGATTGGGTAACGACCTGTCTGTGAAAGTCCGAGAAGACGCATTGATTGGACGGCGGTCTGTCGGTGAAAGTCCGAGAAAGCGCTTTGACCATGGCTTGCGTGAACTGCATTAAGGACAAATAGACCAATTTTCAAATTATTTTAGGAGTCGTGTGAATCACGATCTAAAAACTATTTTTCAAATATTTTCTAGACTCCTGTGTGCGGGTCAAAACATGGTTTGTATCCTCGCTTTCCCTTGCATGTAAAATTGTTTTCAAGGCTTGAAAGAGAGTCTAAAACTACACTTCGATTTCCTAGCATGTTTTGTTTATATTGCATACTTGTCTAGTTTCTGCTGAGCCTCGGCTCACGGTGTGGGATAAAATATTTTCAGGTACTGATCACGCGCGTTGATTCGGAGTTGCTGGAAATGTGTAAGAGCTGTAGTCTTCCTTTTTGTTATTTCTGTTACATGTAACATGTTTTCTCGGCGTTGGAGCCTTATAATATTGCCGTTTGGCATATTTATATACAATGCATGTATGGTTTATTTTGAGAGTGTATTCTCAGTTGGGTTTTATGTTTGGTTATTGTGGGTGTTTCACGTGACCTAGAGTTTGGGGCGTGATAGATTGGTATCAGAGCTCTGAGTTCGAATACCTATAAATTGTGGGAAGATGGTGTATCTCCTGTGAGGTTGATTGCGTGTACATAACTGCATGTGTTTAGATATTTTGATAATATGAACAGGATAGCATGCGGGTTATACGTGAATGATGTGTAGATGTGAGCATAGAGGTTGAATCTTAGGTGTGATAGTCCTGCCTTCGGGCGTTTGGATTAAACAAACTTGGGAGCCAAGTTAGAAATGCATTTAGCTGTCGTGATTTCTAGTAGGGAATCTGAGTAGGTTATCCAGATTGACAAGTCATTCTTATTGGTTCTCCTCGGTATGTGGGGTTGTTTAGCCTGAACCTATGTGCTTTTGTGTTAGAATGCTTATGCGGTTTATGTTATAGGTTACATCTTATATGCTGTCTTCTTTCATATAGACGCGATGTCTGCGAGACGAGGGCGAGGCCGTGGTTGAGGCCGTGGCCGTGCTGTTGGCCAAGGGGATGTTTCTATCCCTGATGCTGGGGATGCAAATGCTCCCCAAGGACCTGTTGACATGGTAGAGTTGGTGCGTGCGCTGGTGGGTTCCATCGGCCAGTTGGTTGAGACCGTTAGAGGTGAGACCGATCGAGAGAGAGGGGAGTACCGGAGGCGAGGGCTACGGTAGCGATGCGGGAGTTTAGGCGTATGGATTAGCCTACTTTTGCTGGAGATTCTAATCCTGTTGTGGCAACGGAGTGGCTGGAGTTGGTGACACGGATCCTCGACACACTACAGATTGTGGAGGATGAGTTGCGGGTTTCTTTTGCCACCTTTCAGCTGAGGGGTGTTGCTCACGCTTGGTGGAAATATGCCAGGACAATTGCAGGAGTTACTTGAGCAGCTTTTACAAGAGTGTTTCTGGAGAAATACTTCCCGGCTTCGAGGAGTGTTTTATACAGGGAGGAGTTCTACACTCTTACCCAGGGGGCCATGGATGTTATGCAGTATGAGGCCAGGTTCATGAGGTTATCCCGCTTTGCACCAGAGTTGGTGAGCACAGACGAGCTGAGAGCGATGAGGTTTGAGCGGGGCTTGAGGTCGGCGATCAGAGGGCGTGTGGTAGCGATGGGGATTCTTGTGTTCACGGAGCTGATGGAGGCAGCAGCGAGGGTGGAGAACACTATGATTGAGATTCGAGCATCTAGGGTGGCCAGGATACCGCAGGGTGAAGCAGAGGCGCAGATAGCTGGGCGTTCCAACAAGAGGCAGAGGTCCTCTGGTCCCAGTTTTCATCCATCTGGATCACAGCAGTTCTCTGCACCATCACCATCCGTGGCTTCATCAGGAAGGCCAGGGCAGAGGGAGATTAGATGTTTTCGATGTGGACAGTCTGGGCATCGTAAGGTGGATTTCCCACAACCGAGGCCATCCCAGAGTTTGGCACCAGTGCAGCCGCAAGGGAAGGAACTGCCAGTTTGTTATGATTGTGGACAGTCCAGACATATTCGCAGGGATTGTCCTCAGAGAGGAAGTGCACCGAACATGGGAGACACACCAGTGGGTTCTTTTGTGCCGAGTTCATCTGAGTACTGACAACGGCCTTCTGCAGTTCAGGTTTCCCGAGTGAAAGACAGGGGAACGTCAGTTCAGTCGGTACGACAGCCGACAGTGCCGAGTACTGGTGGACATGACAGGATGGGGTTGCGCTGAGCGTATTCCCTCATAGCTTCCAGGGCACCAGTTGTGCCAGATGATGTAGACCTGCCTTCAACGAGCAGAGGTACTTTCTAAGTATGCAGGCTTTGGGCCAGTTTCTTTGTTAAATTTGTTTGGGAGTTGATAACAGATTCCGTGGATGGTGTGCTGTATGAGACGACGGTTGTGGAGGTTTTGAGGTTGGGGTGAGCTGTAGATCCTGTGTCGTTGAGATAGTTGGCTGTTGTCTAGGATGCCTGACCTTGTTTGATTATATCCTAGGAATGGTTTGGCTAACTATCTCGTATGCCGTGTCGATTGTAATCGACAGTTTATTATTTTAACCTTGAGTTGAATTTCGGGGGCGAAATTCCTTTAAGGGGGTAGAGTTGTGAGACCTTGACCCATTTTATTTTTCGGCGTTTTTGGGCGTGCGTTACATATTTTAGTTTTTGCATGTTTATATGCTTTTAGATGCATGATCGGGGTTAGATATGCATGCAGAGCAGGTTTTCGGGGGCCGTGGGGTGTAACGGTGCGAATTTCAAAAACAAAAAAAATATTTTTGTAGCCTATAAATATCTAGCTTTAGATATTTTGGAAAAGATATTTTTGGAAACTTGGTGGCTAAGTTTTTCGTTTTCCTCTAACCAGAAGCTCTGCCTTCTCTCTAGATTCTCGGGGGCTATGGCTCGATTTTTGACGATCAGACAGTAGATTCTTAGTCTCCTCATGGTGGGCTACGCTTTCATTCGGACAGAATTTCATTTTGGCGAAGTTTATTTTTGCATGTGGTTCGAGGCAGCGAGTTTTGAACTCATTGAGGTAGGATTCTAGACCTGTATGTTTGATAAGGGTGCTACGTGAAATCTTGTGTATTTTTACCATACAAAAATGCATAAAAAGTTAGTTTATGTTTTGATAAATGGGTTGATAAGTTGGGTTTTGGGTTTTAAACTTGTTTTTGGTTGATTTCATGGATGGAATCGGGTGTTGGGTGTTCATTTCGAGGATTTGATGTTAGGCATGGGCTTGGGTTTGCCCATGGGTTGTTAAAGGGGTGTTTGGATGGTTTAATTTGGGGTCGAGAAGCTTATTCTGCTGCTAGGGTTTTCTTTCCGTCGTTGCCCTGTTCCATTGTTGAAAAATCTGTTTCTGTTGCGTTTGTGTTGACACCTCTGTTGTTTGTGTCGACAGAATTTCCTTCTGTTTGGGCTGTCTTTGTCTCGGTTGTTTTTTGTCAACACCTTTTCTGTTTGTGTCAGCACCTTTGTGTTGACACTTTCGCTGCTGGTGTCGACCCTTTTTCCTTCTGTTGAAGTTGAGTATTCTGTTGTTGTTTGTGTCAACACCAAGGCTGTTTGTGCCGACACCTCCTCTGTTTTGTGTCGACACATTTGCTGTTTGTGTCGACCCTTTTGTGGTTTGTGTCGACCCTTTTTCCCTTGGTCGTTTTGGGGCCTTGGGGGTTTCTTTTGGCCGTGTTGGGCATGTGAGGGTTTCCAATTGATGTCGTATGGTATTCAATTGATTAATTATGGGATTAGTCGATTGAAATACTTATGGATTCCTTTTGGGGTTCGGTTGGTCGTGTGGTGGTTTCGGGTTGTGATCCCGGGTGTTAGTTTGATTCCGTCCTTGGGTGACGTGCATTGTAGATGTGGGTCGTGGGGGCATGGTAGAGTGTGTTGTGGTTGCATGCCGAGCATGTTAGTGCCCTTGATCCTTGGGAGAAAAAGGGGGTGTCTGTAACCTCGTGGTTTGAGGGGTTTAGCGTGGACCTTCGGGTTAGGCTTGTTTTGGTAGGTTGTTGGTTATCCCTGAGAGGATGTCGGGTTATATAGCGGGTGGCGTCGTGATGTATTGTTAAACATGGTTATGTGCATTTATAACTCTACTTTATTTATGTACAGAATATGTAAGCTGATTACATGGACTTGATATCGTTGTGTATGACGTGGTTATGCTTTAAAACCTAGAGTTTTATAGGCATGTGATATGGTATGTGATACGTAGTGATAGTACGTGGTTATGCATTAATTCCCGATTTAGGTTTGCATGGATATGAACAGTATGGTGCATTAATGGGGTGGTGGCCCGTCGGTGGAAGTCCAAGAAGGCACGTCTATTGGGTAGCGACCCGTCGGTGAAAGTCCGAGAAGACGCATTGAATGGGCGGCGGTCCATCAGTGAAAGTCCGAGAAAGCGCTTTGATCATGACTTGCATGAACTGCATTATGGGACGGATATACCAGTTTTCAAATTGTTTTAGGAGTTGTGTGAATCACGATCTGAAAACCCTTTTAAAAATATTTTCTAGACTCCTGTGTGCGAGTCAAAACATAGTTTGTATCATCGCTTTCCCTTGCATATAAAATTGTTTTCAGGGCTTGAAAAAGCGTCTAAAACTACACTTCGATTTCCTAGCATGTTTTGTTTATATTGCATGCTTGTCTAGTTTCTTCTTACCCTCAACTCACGGTGTGAGTTAAAATATTTTTTAGGTACTGATCACGCGCGTTGATTCGGAGTTGCTGGAAAGGTGGAAGAGCTGTAGTCTTCCTTTTTGTTCTTTCTATTACATGTATGTTGTAACATGTTTTCTCGGCGTTGGAGCCTTGTAATGTTTTCGTTTGGCATATATATATATACAATGCATGTATGATTTATTTTGAGAGTGTATTCGCGGTTGGGTTTTATGTTTGGTTATTGTGGGTGTTTCACGTGACCCGAAGTTTGGGGTGTGACACAAAGCCTCATACGGTGTCATCCCAATACTGAACTGATAGCTGTTATTGTATATAAACTCTTCCAATGATAGATGATCCTCCCAAGAACCCCGAAAATCAAGTACACAGGCTCTCAGCATGTCCTCCAAAATCTGAATGGTCCTCTTAGAGTGACCGTCAGTCTGAGGATGAAAAGCTGTACTAAAAGTCAAGCTTGTCCCCAAAGCCACCTGAAGACTCTGCCAAAAGCGCGATCTAAAATGCGGGTCTCGATCAGAAACAATAGTCACAGGTACTCCGTGTAGTCAGACTATCTCCTGAACATACAACCTACCCAATCTGTCCACCGAATCTCTCACTCAAATGGGAAGAAAATGTGCTAACTTCGTCAGCCTATCCACTATAACCCAAATAGCATCATGTCCCTTCGGCGAGCGTGGAGGTCCTGATACAAAATCCATAGCGACATTCTCCCACTTCCACTCAGATACAGGCAATGGCTACAACAATCCTGCAGGTCTCTGGTGTTTCACCTTTACTTGCTGACAAGTAAAGCATCGAGAAACGATTCAGATCACATCCCTCTTCATTTCCGTCCACCAGAACTGACGGCGTAGATCGTGATACATCTTCGTGCGCCTCGAATGCACTGCAAGACGTGAGTGATGAAACTTATGTCGCACCTCAGCACGGGACGGCTCTGGCCCAAACAATCGCCCTGACAACCTCAGACTCTGATCTGAACTCACCACCCATCCTGTTGTATCTGTCCCATTGGCAATGCGGTCTCGTATCATCTGAGCCTCCTGATCGGTCCTCTGAGCCCTTAACACACGTGCAACTACGGCGGGCTTTAAAGCAACTGCATATAAGGTTGCACCTCCCCCTGTCTTCCGGAGACGCAGATCAAACTCCCCAACATCTGCAAGCATAATCCATTCTCGTATAGCCACAGAAGCTAAGGAGCCATAAGACCTCCTACTGAGTGCATCAGCTACGACATTTGCCTTACCCGGATGGTACTGCCAATCGAAGTCGTAGTCCTCCAACAACTCCATCCATCGTTGTTGGCAAAGATTCAAGTCCTTCTATGAAAACAAGTACTTTAGGCTCTTGTGATCAGAAAAGACCTTGAAACGCTCACCATAGAGATAGTGACGCCATGTCTTCCAGGCAAAGACCACGGCTGCCAACTCTAGATCATGTGTCGGGTAGATCCTCCCATGTGTCTTCAACTGTCCGGATCCATAAGCTGCAACCTTTCCTTCCTGCATCAGAATGCAACCCAAACCCTCATATGAAGCGTCGCAGTACATTGTGTAACCCAAATCTCGCTCAGTAATCATCAGCACTGGCGCACTGGTCAATCTCCTCTTCAGCTCCTGGAAAGCTGACTCACAAGACTCGCTCCATACAAGCGTGACTCCCTTCCACGTCAAACGCGTCATCGGTGCTCCAAGCCTAGAGAAGTCTTTCACGAACAGCCGATAATAACCTGCCAGACCCAGAAAATTGCGGATCTCAAAAACATTCTCCGGTCGTTGCCAATCTGTCACTGCATCAGTCTTTGACGAGTCCACTGATACTCCATCCTTTGGTACCACCTGTCCAAGGAATCTCACCTCCGTCATCCAAAACTCACACTTCTCGAACTTTGCATACAAGCGATGTTCTCTCAGAAGTTATAGAACAACATGCAGATGCTCCTCGTGCATCTCCTTCGTGGGTGAATAAACTAGAATGTCATCCACGAACACAACTACAAAACTGTCTAAATAAGGGTGGAAGATACGGTTCATCAGACCCATAAATGTATCAGGGGCGTTCGTCCAATCGAACGACATAACTAGAAACTCGTAGTGACCATAACGAGTCCGAAAGGCGGTCTTCGTTATGTCCTTGTCCCTGATTCTCAGCTGATGATAGCCTGACCTCAAGTCAATCTTCGAAAAGCAGCGGGACCCCCTCAACTGATCAAACAAGTTGTCAATCCTCGGCATCGGATACTTGTTCTTCACCATCATCTGGTTCAACTTCCTGTAGTCTATACACAACCACAACGAACCATTCTTCTTCTTTGCAAAGAGCGCTGGAGCTCCCCACGGCGATGTACTCGGGCGTACAAACCCCTTGTCAATCAACTCTTGCAACTGTACATTGAGTTCTTGTAACTCAGCAGGTGCAAAGTGATACGATGGCATAGAGATAGGGGCAGCTCCCGGAATAAGATCAATGGAGAACTCCACATCTCGGCTTGGTGGAAACTCGAACAGATCGTTAGGAAAGACATCCAGATAGTCGCACACCACAAGGGGTAACACTCCTCGAACCCCAGCTGGTTCATCCAACTTGAGCGCAGAAAAGAGAGAACCCAAATCTCCTCGAACCTGAGTGACACCTGGCATAGACATCAGGCCCTCATCCCAACCACTCACAAAGTAGAAGCAGTCACCCTCCGGCGTACAAATCAACACTCTCTGTTGCTCACAATCTATAAAGGCACGGTAGGTAGTCAGCCTGTCCATCCCTAGGATGACATCAAACGTGGTCATGTCTAGAATGATAAAATCAAATACTAAACAACAACCGGCGACTCCTAACTCACAAGACATACAAACTCTACTCAACACCACATTCCCACTGACAGGGGTCTCTACACTCAATGCACTACCCAGCGGGTCTATCTGTAACCCCAATGCAGATGCAAAAGCAGAAGAGATAAAATAATGTGATGCTCCTGTGTCGATGAGAACACTGGCCCATGATCTAAAGACTAGAAGAGTACCTCTGATCATGGCTGGAGTAGCCGCAGCATCAAGTCCAATTGGTGTCTTAGAAGCACCGGGATCAGCAAGAACATAAGCCCTGGCATGTGGGAGTCTGGTCTGCCCACCATAACCCTGAGTCAATGGTTGCCTCATCGACTGCGCTGAAGCACCTTCTTCTGCAAACCTAGACATCTGAGCCCTAGGTTGCTACGGAACCTGTTGCCTCTGTACTGATGAAGCAGCTGGTGCTCCTGTCGCACCCTGGGCATTCCCCTCTCTGGGACAGTGTCTGCGAAAGTCCTGGACTGACCACACCCAAAACAGATAGGCGAGTCTCTCGCCTGTGACTGGACTGGCGCCGAACTCTAAGCTTGGCCCTTCTACGGGTACTCAACTGAACGATGCCCCGACTGTTCACAGCAATAACAGATCAACCCTCTATGCTCTGGCCTTCGTGTCGAAGCCACTAAAGGTGTAGGTACAGATGACTGCGGCTGAGACGATCTGACAAAATGAGAACTAGGTCTGGACGATCTCTGGTGCTTTTTCCCGCGCCTCTGGAACTGTGTATCCCCACTGCCCTGCTGGCTCCCACTCTCTCTAATCCTACGGCTATCAGCCAACAAGTTCTCTACTCGGATAGCAGCTTCCACCAGCTTGATGTACACCTCTACATCCAGAGCTACAACTCTATCCTTAATAGAAGGTCGAAGTCCCCTCTTAAACCTCCGAGTGCGCAACTCCTTAGTAGATACCATCTCTGGTGCGAACCACAACAGATTCAAGAACTTGGCCTCATACTGGACCACATAAAGGTTCCCTTGAACAAGAGAGAGGAACACCTCTCGGTAAGTATCCCTCAAAGATCTCGGGAAATTCTTCTCCAAGAAGACTCTCGCAAAAGCAGCCCACGTGTCATCCACCGTGGTCTTAGCAAACTTCCACCACTCTCGAGCATCTTCCCGCAGTTGGAACGCTGCAAACTTTACGCACAGAGCATCCTCCTCGATATCCAGAGTATCGAAGATCATCGTGGTCACCTCCAACCACTCAGTAACCACCTTAGGGTCCGGCTGCCCAGAAAAGGTTAGAGGATCCAACCGTCGAAACTCTCTCATGGCCACAGAATCCCTTTGCTCAGGAACCTGCACACTAGCCCTGGTAGCTTCATCCATCGCTCGCATAGTGGCCAACATCTCCTAGGCGACATCAGCACCGCCAACATCAGTACCACCCACTTGTTTCTGTGGGGCAGGAATGTTTCCTTCTTTTGGAAGTTGAGCATAAGCATAAGCCCGCCCTCGGCCACGGCCTCGACCTCAGCCTCGACCCCGGCCTCGACCCGATCCTTGCACTCTCCGCGTGGACATAATTATATAGAAAGCAATATAACATGATAAGCTTTCCTACAACATGTTACTACGTAACATAAACACATAATCATGCTATAATACATCCACTTAAGATCATGTAAACACGTCTCACAAACTGAGAAGAACTAACAAGACAGACTCGTCAATTTAGATAACCTATTCAGATTCCCTGCTAGAAAACACGTCGGCCGAATGAGTTTCTAACTTGGCTTCCGAACTTGTTATTCAAAATGCCCTGAGGCAAGACTCATCAATCCTTAGATTCAACCTCCATACTCACATATACACAACTCTCATGCTCAGAAAGCTATTAACATGTTATAAATCAACGTTTAAACACATGCAAGAAAGCATACACAATCAACCCCACCAGGTGATAAACCCCCTTTTCCATGGCTCTTAGGTATTCAAACCTGGAGCTTTGATACCAAGTTGTCGCGCCCCAAAACCCGGGGTCACATGAAAATCCACCAAACATCCATTTTATATGAAAATATAGGTTTTCATACATTGAAATCCGCCTGTTGTTATATTTTCATACATTGAAATCCGCATGTTGAAACCAATGGAATACCCAACAAAGTGTATCTCTCATATATAAGTGGCATACAGTTCCAACATGCATACAGTATATCGCCTTATGGCGTACAAAACCTGCCTTCAGGAACAGGCATACCAAAAGGGAAAACTATAAAAGTTTTCTGCCACTGCGGGCACCACCAAAGCTACTTCTCATCCACAGCATCACCTAAAAATGGTTTTACAAAAAATCTCACCCGTGAGCCGAAGCACAATAGAAAATAGACTATAAAGTTGTAAAGCAGGATATGCAATCATATGGTGGGAGCGAATTCAACCACAAAACCTAAAACGATTTTCCCATCAGACCACCCCGAGTCTCAAAACGGTTTTATATCGTAGAACCCCCGTTTTCAATCCTTAAAATCATGTTCTGCAGATAATGCAAATAAACCACCACAGTTAAGGAAAAACAGTAATCAAAACTTTATTCCCTCACGGAATGTACCATCGTGGAAAAAAAGAATATGATCCTATGTACCAAACTCTATCACAAGGGGACAGATGTAACAACTATAGACTCCTGTTCATTACCCTAGACCCCAGCCATTCAAGACTTGCTAGGTAATGACAAGTTCTATACGGAGCACCCCGACGAAAATGCTGACTTTACGGGTGACCACCCGAGGGACAAAAGCAACCAAACCGACCTTCTTTATGGGAATTATCCCGAAGGATAACAAAGGTACCTACACTGCGCATGTATCCAGACTTTCACCGAGGGTAACTCGTGCCAAATACACGTCATCCCGGTACATCTAGATAATCTTCTAAAAATCAAATCGTAGCTCAACTACGAAAATCTTTCACAAATATACATTATACATGTATATATAGATCCATCCATCAACACGGAGATCAAACAAAACATTTTAAAATATTTTTTCAGAAAAATAGTTGTACAACACATGTATAAACCAGGGATTCAATCCATGAATCATGGAGATCAAACCAACATATGTAAAAATATATTTTCATCAAAATGTTTTAGAAGTTGAGCCTCAACCCCAAGGGTTAGCTCTAAACCTCCGGTAAACACGTTTTTCTCAAATTTTTTTGTAAAAACTCTTGTTTCATCGATTAAACCACTCGAGGAATGCCAACACCCAACCACCGAACCACCAAAATATCACCAATAGCCCACACAAGACCCTATTCGACTGGCCCAAGCCCCTAGTCGACTGAAAAACTCTCTGGAAAAGAGAACCAAGACATAAACAATTTTAGTCGACTGACCTCCCAAGTCCAGTTGACTGAACTCATAGCATGATGATCCAGTGAGTTCAGTCGACTGAACTCACCCAGAAAGTGTTTTTGAGCTACGTTTTTTGCATGTTTTTGCTTCCAAACCTCAAATCAAGCTTTAAAAACACCTGTTTTGATTCTTAAAGGCATACTCGAGCCCAAGACTATCACAAACCCTCACCAGAAACATCCAACACCTAATTTCATCCAACCGAAACTCTGAAAAATAGTTTTAACCCAAAACTGGATCTAGAACATAAATTACCTTTTCATGCATTTTTAAACAGTAAAAATGCACAAGATTATATATTACACCCTTATACAATAGCAGAATATGAGATGCTACCTCGTTGGGTCAAAAACCTGATGCCTCGATCTACGTGCAAATAATGAGCTTTATCGAAATCAAAATTCGTCCAGGTGGATGCGTAGACCACGATGCCAATAGCAAGGATTCGTTGTTGGATCATTGAAAATCGGGCCCTGAGCCCCCAAGAAGCTAGAGAGAAGGCATAGAGAATTTGGAGGAAACTTAGGAGTTAAGTTTTGAAAATATCTTTTGAAAATATCTAACTCCAAATATTTATAGACCTCCAAAATATCTTTTTTTTTTGAATTTTTGAAATTTGCACACAAGCTCCCTACAACCCCGGGAAGCAACCACGCATGCTTATTTTAACCAAAACATGCATCAAAACGCATATAAGCATATTAAAGCAAAAATGCAAAAAAGGCGTCAAAATACCGAATATGCATATATATCAAAAATGAAATGGTATAGGGTCTCACAATATTCATAAAATATTTCAAACACTGGGGATGCGCTTAGGGTGTATAAACCAAATCTGTAACACCAGGGATGCACCTAGGGTGTACAAGCCAAAATCATTTTGAACACCGGGGACCCAGCCAGGGTGTATAAATCAAAATATTTTCGAAAATGACAACCAGAGATGCCCTAGACTTAGAATCAAGAATAACAATTTCAACACAGCCCATCCCAACAACGATTTGCACAGGTGGACTCCAACATGCCAGGATGCAAATGACAATACTCAAAATGTGTACTATTGATCTCATATGCAACAATTTATAGCATGTCATCAACTATCATGGTAGTGTTCATGGTACAATTTGCGAAGTATAAGGTACAATTATCAAGATATGATTCAATATAATAGCATGGGTTCTAAATCACCATACATTCACTTGAAACACTAATCAACTAATTCAAATAAGTCATCATACAAAAACTCGGGTCTCATTGCAAATGGTGCTTGAATCACACTTAGCAATTTTTAAGGCTTAAATCAAGTATTAAATTGAAAGAGCTGACATAGTTTTGGGGTATCTAGACTTAGAATCGAGCTATGATTTTTATACACCATTTAGATAAAAATATTTTTTTACAACTCTTATGTTTAACACCAAGGCCAAATCCTAAGGCAAATGAGTGAACAATTCATATTAAGGAAAAATAGTTCAGCACTTTTCGCAAAATTTTACCAAAATTATGCTTCTGTTGTTCTCGGTTTTGGGGTATTATTTCAAGTCCAAATGAGCCCATGTTTTAGTATGTTCTAGTTCAACGAGTTTCCTACAAGTTTTATGTTTAGATCTAAGGGTAGTTGTTTGAAACAAATTAGACTTTTTGGCTATTTTTAGAAAATAGGTTCTGTCAGCCACCAAAACTCAACAGAGCCGATTTTGGACAGAGGGTATGAAACAGTTTCGGGGCATTATTACAAGGCTTTAAAGTCTGATTTTTGAAAAAAAAGTACTTATATATGTTAGCTACAATGTTTATGTAGACCACTTTTGAAATAGGTCACTAAAAATAGGTGTTTTTGTCTATATAAAAATATGTGACAGAATGTTCCTCGGGGGCTGAAATTCAATAGAGACTTTAAAAGGAGTTTTGACCTGTCAACCCTCAATATGTTGTTCTCATATATGGTGGGTAGATAGATATATATGTTATCTACAATTTTCATCTTTTACCAAAGTTCGGATCGCATTTTAAAATAGGGTTTTCAAGTCGGTAGTGTTGACTGGTCAAAAAATGACACAATTTGGTAGAATTACAATATCCCGAGTTCTAGTTATGCAAATGAGTTGAAACCAACTTTAAATGAAAGATAACACAAAAAGATAAATCTGGACATAACGAACATGCTTATATCAATTTTCTACATTGAGTTATGGAGTTTTAAATCTCATGACAGAAATATCAAAATTCTAAAAAATTAAGCCTCTTAGGGTTCAAGTCTTCCACTTATGTCATGTCAAGTTTTTGTTCAATTTCATTGCATGCTTGTATTTTAGACTTTAATATCAAGGCTCTAGCACACTTAGAGGTCATCAAACTCGATGATAACAACACACAAAAACATCTCATATCATTCATAAACATAACAGCCCCAAATTTCTAACTACGATGCCTTTTCGGTTTGATTTGGGTTCTTGGTTCTTGGAGAGTTTAAAGGGATGTGTTGGGAGATATTTTGAGGGATCTTAGATACAAGGTTTGGAGGTTTTACTTACTTGCTTTAGGGATCAAGGGATGGTGGTATGGAAGGACTTAACTTTAGAAAAACTCCTCTTGATTTCTTAGCTCCCTTCTTCCTTCTTTCTCCTTCTTTCCTCTCTCGAACTTGTAGAATACCTCAAGAACTTTGAAGGCCTGGTCCCTCACCTCTCTTGCACGAAATTATGAAGGGGATAAGAGGTGTTTAGGTTTAGTTTATATAGGCAAAGGCTAGGGAACATGTGGGAGACAAAGAAATACCAAAAGGGTCCTTTTTTCTTCATTTTTCATAATGTGAATTGATTTTGATTTGAGTTGATTTAAGTTTGTGTGGGCTGAATTCAGATATGGGGAAGCTAAATGTAGCTAGGTGGCTGTTTGGGGGAAAAAAATCTGATCCCCCATCAATCAAGAGGTTTGTCTCGATTTCTGTGCCCATATTGTGCAAGAAAATATATTAAAAGTTAATTTGATGTATCTTTTTGGTGTCTTTTCTACTGAGACTTATTATTTTAATATGTTTATGAGAAATATAGTATTTTCATGTATTATCATAGTTTTTATAGCAATTGATTAAAGAGATATAGTCTTTTAAGTCAAATTAAGCTGTTTTAACAATATATGACTTTTTAACTTATTTTGTTGTATATGAACTTCAATAATGATTTGTTTACTTTTTTTAACCTATAACACTATATTATTATGTATATTGCTTGTTCAATAATTATTGGATCATCATAATGCTTAATTTAATACATTGCTCATCATTTAAAGCTAAAAAGAGAGCAAAAAGTCACTTTTTAGCACACTTCCCAAGGTGGTCGGCCACTAAGGGGTATTTTTGGTATTTTTGATGTTATTTTGTTATTTTCTACTTAATTGTACTTAAATTCTTGATTTTAGGTATCCATATGTCAAAATTCGAATTTTTAAGACTTTTTTGCTGTACTAGTGGTAAAATGGTCATTTTACCCTATTTATGAGGATTTTTTTTATTTTTAATTCATTATTTCTTGGTATTTACTACATTTAAAATGTTAGGAGACTCTCCAGGTGCTAAAGTTTTGTTGCTTGAGTTTTGGACCTTTTTAGGGTTTCTGGGCCGAACTTAGGGTTTTCGATTCGAGTTAGGATTCTGAATTTCTTCTGTGTTCTATGGTCTCGTGGACTATCTGTCACTAATACTAGGGTCCGAGCAGGATCTTTACACTGGTCATTATAAAATCGAATTGTTACAACTAGGGTCTATACCGGATCGTTACACATTCCGTTCGCCCAACCGTAAGGTGTTTACTAATCATAATTGGTTCTTAATAAAATTTCTCAAGCGCATGTAAATATGAAAAATGGAGAAAAAGAGAGAATATTCAATATTAAATAAAGAAAATACATAGTATATGTATATAGAATACCAAAAAAAGCAAATAAATAAATAAAATCCTAAGTCCTACGGCATGCAATTTCTAGTTAAAGAATTCATGGAGCAAACCCACGTGCAATGGTTCAAATAAAAAAGAACAAAAATATGTTGAGAATCATTAAGTTCAAAACTATACTAAAAATAAACATAAATTTTATTAACAAAACCTAAGCTATTCTAAACATGATTTTAAATAGAGCAAATAAGGCATATTTTAAAACTATCATGCATATTATCAAATAATCTAAAATTTACACTGACATGATTTTAAATAAAAATAATCAAAACATGCTAAATGGTTAATATTAAATTAGTTACTAACTGAAAAAAAAAAAACAACAAAATGAAATAAAAGTGATATCATTGAATTGGAAATTAAATTGAAGACTAAAAGATTTTGCGGATTTTAGTGTCAAATAAAATGAAAGAAAAGTAAAATACTAGGAATACTACTAAAGGAAAACTAATATCAAAGAGTTGGTGGGTTTTGAGGTTAAAAAGAAGATAAAAAAAATACTATGAAAGGAAAATTAAGCTAATATTAAAAGAAAAAAATAAAATAAAATACTAGTAAAGAAAAATTAACATAAAAAAAAAATACTAGTAAAGAAAAATTAAACTAACATTAAAAGAAAAGAAAAAAAATAAAATACTAGCATTAAATGAAAGATTAAACTAACATTAAAAGAAAAATAAAAGAAAAAGAAAATAGAATGCTAGTAAATAAATATTAAACTAATATTAGAAGAAAAATAAAAATAAAATATGGGTATAATATTGGCAATTACAACTATATATATGTAAGTGCTTGGATTATAACAATAACGATATTGTTAGTCGTATTGTTAAATTATGTTAACACTATTTAATGTATTAACAAATTTAATACAAGTAAGAAAATAAATTAAACAAGCTCAGAATGACTGTTTTACCAAATTAAACACATTAAAAATAATTAAAGCAACTATATAAGTAATGTAAAAGATAAAATAATCAAATTAATCCGATTACTCCAAAGATGTTAGAAATAGAGTTTGAAGAATCGGGGATCCAAACAAAATACATGGATCACTAAGGAACACTCGAGTCGGGGAATGATGATAGGCAATTCGATCCTCAAGCGAATTGCTCGGTATCAAGGGTTCGGCTCGCTGTACTTCAGCAGGGTTTCGGCATCGGGGCTCGAGATTGCTCGGTGACTTGGCAGAGCTTCTCCTTCTAAAACTTCTATCCTGAAAACGTAACAAGGGGTACGGTATTTATAGAATTCTTCAACCAATGAGATGCTGACACGTTCTGGGACACATTAGGATTTTTCAAGGTGGCGGTCGTCGGGTATGAATATAGCGGTCGCCACACCAAAAGAAACTGCCAAAAGGTTCTACTGGTAGTTGCCACAATGGAGTTGGCAGTCGCCACAAAAAAGTGAAGCTTCTAAGAGGTTCTACTGGTGGTCGCCACAATGGAGTTGGCGGTCACCACAAAAAGTGGAAGCTTCCAAGGGGTTCAATTGGCGATCGCCACAATAAAGATGGCAGTTCAAGATGATTTCATTGGTTTGAAGATTTTTGTCATTGTGTTCAAATACTGAGCTTGGATCATTTTCCGAAAATAGTACTGAATCACCTTTCTAATTTTTTTCATAATCAGATTCAGCTAAGATTAGGCAAGGTCAAATTGGGGTGTTTACAATCACTGTGTCAGTCTTTGAAGAATCCATGAATACTCCATCTGTCGATATCACGTGTCTAAGAAATTTTACCTTAAACATCTAAAATTCATACTTCTCAGACTTTGCATACAGACGATCCTCCCTCAAAAGCTGTAAAACAATACGTAGGTGTTCCTCACATTGGTGAGTTGATAAGAATATCATCCACGAACACAACCATAAAATTATCCAGATACAAATGAAAGATACGGTTCATCAAACCCATGAATGTCACAGGAGCGTTCGTCAAATCAAATGGCATAACCAAAAACTCATAGTGACCATAACGAGTCCGAAAGGCGGTCTTCGCTATGTTCTCGTCCCTAATCCTCAACTGATGATACCCTAACCTCATATCGATCTTAAAAAAACAACTCGAACCCTTTAGCTGGTCAAATAAGTCATCAATCCTTGGCATAGGATACTTGTTTTTCATCGTTACTTGATTCAACTTTCGGTAGTCAATACAAAACCTCAAGGACCCATCCTTCTTTTTAGCAAATAGAGCTAGAGCGCCCCACGACGACGTACTTGGACATACAAACCCCTTATTAAGTAGCTCCTGAAGCTGTACATTGAGTTCTCGCAACTCAAATGGTGCAAAACGATAAGATTGCATCAAAATAGGAGTATCTCCCGGAGCGAGATCGATAGAAAACTCTACCTCATGACTCGGTGGCAACTCAAACAGATCATCAAGAAAGACATTTGGATAGTCACAAACCACAAGGGAAAGCTCCCCATGAACCCCAACCACCTCATCCAACATGAGAGCAGAAAAGAGGAAACCCAAATCACCTCGGTTCTGAATAACACCGAGCAAGGACACCAAACCCTCATCCCAATCGCCCACGAAACAGAAGCAATCACCCTCACGTGTACAAATAGGTACCTTACGTCGATCGCAATCGATAAAGGCACGATAGGTGGTCAGCCAGTCCATTCCTAGGATGATATCAAACGCGGTCATGTCTAAAATGATGAAATCAAACTCTAAACAACAATCAGCGGCCTCCAACTCACAGGCTCTATAAACTTACCCAACGCCACACTCCCACTGGCTGGGGTATCTACACACAATGCACTACCCAATGAGTCTATCTCCAACCCTAATACAGATGCAAAAGTAGATAAAATAAAAGAATGCGATGCTCCTATGTCGATAAAAACACTGGCCCATGATTTATACACTAAGAGAGTACCTCTAATCACTGATGTAATAGCTGTAGCATCAGACACAACCGGTGCCTTGGAAGAACTAGGATTTGAAAGAGCGTACACTCAGCCCTACATTCTCCTAGTCTGTCCACCATAGCCTTGGACTGTTGACTACCGCACTGACTGTACTGAGGCACTCCCGTTTGTAATCCTAGATGCCTAAGCCACAGGCAACTGATAAATCTATCATCCCTACGCTGGCAAAACAACTGGTGCTCCTTGCGTGCTCTGTATACTCCCTCCCCGAGGGCAGTTCCTACGAATGTGTCTTGATTGGCCACATCCATAACAAACCAGTGGCTCTCTCTCCTGCACTAAACTCTAAGACTGTCCCTTCTTTGGATAGTTCGTCACTCGATGCCCGGGCTGTCTGCACTGATAACAAATGATCTTTCTCTGCTCTGACCTTCATGACAAAGCCATGGAAGGTGCTAGTATAGAAAACTACTGCTATGACCCCGAGGGACGCAGGCCACGGTGAAAGAACCTCTGCCTCTTGTTGGAGCGCCCACCTAACTTAGTATCCACTCCACTCTGCGATGCCCTGACCTCCCTAGGTCTACGTGTCATGCCCCAAAAACTAGGGTCACGTGAAAAATTTACAAAAAAAAACCTTTTAAACAAAATACGGGTTTTTGTTGTAAAGAAAATGACCAAATTACAGCATATGGAAGTAAAAAAGGGTATCCAAGGTTTATCTCTTAGTGTAACATACATACCTGTCCATACATGCATAATATATCACCACAAGGCTTACAAAAATACACCTTTAGAAGCAGGCAACATATATGTAAATACATGTTTTCATAACAAAAAGGAATAATATACAAGTCTTCCATCCCCATGGTCCTCTTAGATTTACTCGTGATCATTAATACCTGAAAAAAGGTTTTAACAAGTCTCACCATGTGAGCCGAAGCCCAATAAGAAATAGGCTAGCATGAATGTAAAAGCAAAACATGCTAACACGAATAATATGAATATTTCGACTCCCATAAGTCTCAAAAGAACAGTTTTACTCCCCAAAATCCTAAGTTTTCTCATCCCCTCACGGCATCTGACAATGCTCAATAATACAGTAAGCATATACAACAAGGTCAAATGTATCTCGTATTCTTTTACGGTCTTTCACCTCGGATAATACTAACCCAATCATCAAGCTCTTTGCGGTCTTTCACCGCGAGACAATCACTTGCCCTAATGTACAAAATCATAATGGTCTTTCACTGCAGGACACTCACATGCCTGTAGACACCCCAATTCGACCCCGCCTAATCTTAGGTGAATTCGATGATGAAAACAGGTAGAAAGGTGCTTCAGTTCGATCCTCGAGAAGTGATCCAAGTTCGGTATTTGAACCCAAAACCTTCAAACCAAAGAAATTTCATCGAACCATTGAAACTTCCTGTCCAAGTAAAACGACCGCCATGTTCATTATGGCGACCGCGAATAGAACCTCTTGGAAACCCTAGTCAAAAGTGGCGACTGCCACCTTAAACCTGGCGACCGCCAACTGGCATTGCAGCTACCTCCAATAGAACTCTTTGGAACCTTCTTTCAAAATGGCGACCGCCATGTCCAATATGGCGATTGGCAACTCCAAGTGGCCTGACGTGTTCCAAAATGTGGCAGCATCTCATTGGTTGATGAACTTTATAAATACCGTACCTCTGGTACGTTTTTAAGGATAGAATTTGAGTGGGAGGGTTAGTGAGAGAAGCTATGCTGAGTTGCTGAGAAATTTCGAGCACCGACGTCGAAGCCCTGCCAAAATACCGAGATCTAAGCCTCCGACGTTTACATTGCAACCCTAGCATGGATCACTACCTGAGGATTGGACCATTGAGGCACATTCCTAACTTGAGGATTTCTCGACAATCTAGGTACCTCGTTTGGATCCCCATTCCTTCTAACTCCATTTTCTCTCTTTTGGAGTGATCGGATTAACTTTCAATTTCAATTTGCATGCTTCTTTTGTTTACATAATTAACCTCGTTTATTGTTTAAGTTGCCTTATGTAATTTGTTCATTATTAATTTCCTCACATTCGCACTTAACACATTTGTTATTCTTCTTTCTTTCATTAATTCATTAAATAGTGCTAATATGTTTTGACAATTACAACCAATTAATGTAGTTAATTGTAATAATAGTGCACTTACATTTATGTGAATGTAGTAATCAGTACTACATTTCACATTTGAGTTAAATAGTTGTATTTAATTTCTTTTATCTTTTTAGCATTAGTTTAATTTCTTTTACTAGAATTTATTTTTATTTCTTTTTCTTTTCTTGTAATATTAATGTCCTTTTTTTTAAGCATTAGCTTAATGTTCTTTTCATTACTAGTATTTCTTTTGTCTCATTTTTTTTCTTTATTAGCTTAAAATGTTCAATTTAACATTCCTAATATTAGTATTTCTTTTCTTTTCTTATGATGTTTCTTTTGTTGGTGGTAATACTGCCAAGATCATTGTTTTTGTAAAACGATTTTCAATAAAAAATTAACTGAACGGGCAAACGCCGAAATGAGCTCTAGATAAAATTTTTGACATCGAACAATCAAAAATAAACCCGTGCAACCAAAGTTAATTTAGATGAATACCTCTTGTCGATCTAATCTTTAACTACGACTTGATTCCGAGTTAAAGTGCCTTTCAAATCTTTTACTGTATTCCCTTACGTGATCCTCGAATGTAGTGTGAGCTACGATCCTCCGAGAACCCGTACCGGTAGAACCCCGATATATTTAAGTATTGAAAAATAAAAATAATATCATAATAATAATGAGATATGATCTATCTGAAATATGATGTATCAATCTCAAACTGGTTCAGCTTACCTGCATATATATATATGGATACAGTAGGGACCTGAGGAGTAATTATGAGTTAAACTTCCAGTAGAACACAAACACCTACCAGCGATTTCTGCAATTAAAGAACGACGCTTAGCGGTATCAGCAATTATGAAAAATCAGCAGCAGTATCTGTAATTTTCATAAAACACTGAATTACAGTTCACACCACTAAAGAACTATAATTTCACTATGACCCATAATATCAAGACCTTCTTGCATTGAGCTCCTATTATTAAATGCTTACCATTTTTTCCCACGTTAAGATTTTCGATACCCGCCAATTAAATTTAATTACTGACAATTTAACTTAATCGGCATCTTGATATTCCTTAAGCCCTTCCGCTTAATTTAAATGACTGCTGGATAATTAAATCTACCTGCAGGGTTTTACCATGTCAAAACTTATAAGCATCCTTAAAGGGGTATCGTCAATCTCGATCTTTCGAAATGTGGATTCCATCAATAATTAATATTTGCTATATAAATTATACCTCTATCCAACTCACAGAGAATATGGATCGATATAAGATCGCACCCTCTAATGAATCAAAACAACGAATATTAAATATATGCAAATCAATAATTATTTCAAGATTAA
>JAOTRH010413422.1:0-29526 GCA_034768845.1 Heliamphora exappendiculata
AAAAAAGTCTTGCTATGGTGACCAAAATTTAGATGCCAGAAGTATCAAAATTACTAACCTGGCTTGATTTAAATAGAGTGATACTATCTTTGCAAAATCTTTATTTGTTTGGATATCACAATTACATGTAGAGAGATTATAAATGCATGCTACACTTTTTTTTTTGTTGGGTACTCTTTCTTACCAATAGAAGTATTTGTATATAGTGTACAAGCATCTCATCTCAATGTATATAATGAATGTACTTAATGGGAATGTGTGCATTTAACAACTCTCTCGTTAATGTGCAATGGCATGTTTGGTAATGTACGGCGGTAAATTTTTGATTGGCTTGCTAATTCTGAGCTTTTGAAGATTTGCTGTCATTTTTTTATTAAAGACCTTCCAAATCAATTTAAACATATACTTAAAAACCTTGTAAAGACATTTTCTTGTATGTCAACACATATGCCCCAATAAATACAATCGATCTCTGGTGTCAAATTTAGGCATCTCTCGATACTTTAGCCTCTCGTACTTCTGAAATTTTGTGGAAATCAACTCTCGATCCCTCTCTCTTTTCTTTTCTAGCATTCATATTAGTCTACGACAGCAGCCCTAAAATCCAATTGTGATTCAAAATTGAATTGCCAAGAGAAATTAAGGCCATGTTGATTCAAGTTTGAGAAAGCACCAATTTTTAAAAGGTTTTTTTTTTTTTTTCTAACTTGTTTTTGCAAACCTTTTGGTAAGTATTCTGTCTAGTAGTATATCTTAGAGGTTTTTTTTTTTTTTTTTTTATAGTTTAAATAGTTTATATTTACATTTTTAACAATGTCTCTTAAAAAGGGTATTTTGTAACTTTTTACCTATTATTTTGTCTGATTTTTTTAAATCAAATGTTGGAATATTATTCTTAAAACGATTGTTCAAATGATATTTTTATACCATTTTTAAAAAAAAAAAAATTTTAGAACTATTTTTTTTTTCAAATAAGTCTTGGCGTAACGGTAGAGTTGATGCGTGTTGTGTCATATTAAAAATAAATATTTAAATCCTAAAATTAACTACTAACCCGTAGGACAGTGACTAAAGTCCGAATGTTATTCCACATGGAGTTATTAGACGGAATTACAATTTATTTATTGAAAATCTTTTGATTCAATTTTTCTTTTTGGATCTTGAGGATTGAGTTTGATTTTATGAATTGGTTGAAATTGTTAACACTGAGTAAATATTGTTGATTAATCCACGGGTTTTGGATTGTGCCCTTGTAGGTGTGGTTGATTTTGGTTTAAATAATTTATTAGATGTACTAAAACAATGTGATTAATTTGGGCTTACATTGTTCCTCGGTGAAAGTTCAGAAATTTGCACAAATAGGTGCTTCGTTCCTTCGGGTAAGCCTTCGTAAATGAAGTGATTGCTCAATTTGGGTATTTGTTGTTGTGACAAATTATAAAATTTGTGATTGCCTAGCGAGTCCTAGTGTGCCCCGGATCTAGGTCAATAGGACGAGAGTCTATAATTGTCAACTGTCCTTGGGGTGACAAGGTCGGTACATAGTTAAATCATTTATGGTTATAATAAGATTGTTGGAAAATAACTTGGTTTTATGGTTTTCAAACGTTTGGAAATGTGAGAAATATATGAGTACATGGAATTTTGGAAGAAAATCAGTTTAAAACCTATGTTTGGTTGTGTTATTCATATAATCGTTAATTACATGTCATACATTTATCTTGTTAGTCTATTCCTATTAGGTTTCGGTTCACGTTGTTGAAACAAAAACATTTTTAGATGATAAAAACGATCACGTGGCTTAAAGTGGAGGAGTCTTATATTTTGATTTTTGAATCATGTACCTTGGTCTATGGAGTATTTGTAACCAAGTTTTGGATCATGTTGTTTTTGTGGATCATGTAATTCATGGTATATAGATTTTGTACTCAAACTCTTGAATTGTAAGGCTTGAGGCCAATGTTGTATATTTTGCATGCTTGAATTAGAATTGAGGTTGTTCATAAGTTTGGGAGTTGGATTTGATATTTTGGTTATATGAATTCATTGCTGATTCTTATGTTTTGAATAAGTTAGGGTTTGGGTTTAAATCCTTTGGTTGTGGCTTGGACCACCTTTTGTCAAATTTATGGTTTACAAGTGCTTGGTTTTCAGCCTTGGGGCCTAAAGCATGTTTTGGTGGTGGCTGAAGTTTCAAAATAGCTTGAAAAAGAAAATGGTTCTAGGGCCAGAATGATCAATCGGTCCTTAGACCGATTAAGTGGTTTTTGCATGTTCTCGGCATCTCCTCTACAGGCACGAGAAACTGCAAACAGTGAAAAACCGATCGATCGGTTCTCAGACCGATTGATCGGTTTGCCTATGTGGTTAATTTTTGAAGTTTTCAAATTTTGTTCTCGTTTTAAAATCGATGTATCCTCTTCATTCTAAACCCTTTTTGGGTGGGTTTTATGTCCAAATTGAAGCCTCGAGAGTCTTTTTTTCAAAAGTTTGACTCTCTTACCAAAAATTGTTTTGATATAAATGATTTTGTTGGGAATGAGGATTATAATATGGGTTTATTTAAAGGTGTTCCCTTGTGTGTTAGTGTTCCTTGTGGATTTTTGAGGGGCGTTCACGTGCCTCGGGTTTGAGGGTGTGACACGCGCCTCGGGTTTGAGGGTGTGACACGCGCTTAAAGCACAAAGCATAGAGTGCAACAACAAAAGCGTTTTCCATGGTTAAAGCAAAGCGGCTTCACAAAAGTACGCTCAAAGCAATTTTTTTTTCTGCTGTCTTTTTTTGAAAGCTTAATGTTGCCTTTTTGCACTTTTTGTTTTTTCTTTCAAAAAGTATAATCTATTAGTTTTAACTTTTATTCTTAAGATTATATTGTGTTGAATGAGCCCTTGGTTTGTCATACAAAACCAATTCTATACCAAGTTGTCGGAGAGAATTTGAAAGAACCACATTGTACAGTAGCCGGTCATTGGTCCAGTTAGGGTTGTCTACTGTTCTACCAAATATGCCTATCTCCTCTCCTCTCTCCATCTGTGATTCTGCCTCTCTCCATTTTCCATTCATTTTCTCTCGCTTGCTTATGTTAGGCATAGCGGCCACTAGCCATTCTAGTGGTTATTAGTCTTTGCCTTTTGATTCAATCTTCAACCGTGTACTTTATTTTGATCATGACTATCAAATAACATGGTAGGGGATATTCTATAAAGCACAAGAGAAATTATATAGAAAGGTATATTTAAGAAATTGTATATGCCTTTGTTGAATTTGCAGCTACATCCTTTGTACATTTGCATAAGACTAACCACTTCAGTTTTTGTCAGATGAAGAACGTACATCTTAGATTGCTCCATCATGCAGCCAAGTAGGAATATTAACATTTCATCATGCATTGGAAGCCAAATTTCTTGGCTATCCTCTTCTTAGCAAAATTTCTCTCTCTTCCTACCAAGTACCAACAACAAAAAATTTCTTTACCAAGCTCGATTCTTGAGCCATTATACCAGCTTCTGCCTCTTTTCTGGCTCTATTAGTTGCTCCAGCAGTTTTGATTTTTAGTTTTCCTTGCTCAGGAGGACTCCATTTACCTAAATTACACTGATTGATTGTTGTTGATTTTTATTTTTCCTTGCTCATGACGACTCCATCTACCTACATCACACTGATTGATGGTTGTTGAAGCAGTTCTACCTGTTGTTTGTAACTAACAATCACCGGAGTCCTCCATCATTACACATTACTTTTGAAACACGTTTTCTTTTCGCACTTGCATTTTGCGCTTTGCACTTATTAGACTCCAAGAGGCCTAAGTGCTTAAGTGCACTGTGCACCTCAAGTTTTCAACAGCACTTGTACAAAAACATTACTTTGCTTCATAACCCCCATTATTTTGGGTCATAACTTTCCTCAGGCGGACATCTTGCTAAGGTGTGGGTATCATAAATTGCACTATATTGATATACAAACAACATTTGTTTTTTGTGGGAACCTCCTCGGGGCTGATTGGTAAATAGGCTTTTTGGCCTTTTTAGCCAAAAGATCAACCCCATCCGTTTGGCAAAAAAAAAAACAAATAGAAAAATGATCAAATGAAAAACACCAACTCTTGGCCACCATATCCAAACCATTACCCCATCCAGAAAGAAAATAATACCCCTATTTAATAATTTATTTACTATTACTACCAATTGTATATTATCGTAATAATTAACTATATAGAATGGCAATATTGTCCAATTTGAGCCAAAAAGAAAAAAGTCTACTTTTTACCCAAGCAACCAACTCTAAAAAAGCTAGTTTAAAAACTAAATTATCGAACAACTAACTTTCACATTTTTTTGTTTTTATTTATTTATTTATTTGGTTAAAAAAGCAAAGAAATTAGCAAAGAAATTTTCTTTTGGAAACAAGCATTGTAAATCTATCCCTGACCTTAACCCGGCTAAGCCCTGATGGAGGTATCTTTACTAGTTGGTTAGCACTTCCTCTTGGGAAACTTAAAATTGAAAATTTCAAGTTTGTTGCTTATATGTTGCATTATGATTTCTGTCACTTCAATATTTTTATTGGTTTTGTTTTTCTGCTACAGACTTTTGTTAATTTTGAACCGAATCGGGCAAAGATCTTCCATGCAGTATTCCCTTCTAGTCCTCTACCTTTTCGTTAGTTTTCCAATAGTGCTATTCAAGATTCCAAGGTTTCTCCTCTCTAACTCTCTTCAGCCAGATCTTTATTAGATTACATTTGTCTTCCGCTTTGAGATTTTAATTACTTTACCTATATCGTGTTAAAGAGGACAATTCGGATGTTGGGTTGCCTTTCTAGCCATTGCAGCAAATCTCTTCTTTCCTGAGGTCTTCCCAGGCATGGACTTTCTCTAGCTTATCACTTTTGCTCAGAGTATGCGTAATCGTTTAAATGCTGCACTTATACGTCATAGTTACATATGAGCATATTATGTTTATTGTATCTGCAGTTTCGTGTTTTCTCCTATTTGTCATCGTACCGGACTGGCTGGCCGATGGGCTGGGCGATTGTATTGTTGGTGGTGTCTTTTGCCTTATAGTTGGTCTATTACTTATTGTAGAAGAAATTCAAGGAATTGGAGGACTTGCTAACTGCGTTTGTAATTCACATTGCTGTTATTACCATCTAGGCTTAGTTTTGTTGTTCTTCTTTACTATATTGTATCTATGTTTGGGACCATGGTAGAAAACAGTTCCTTGGGGAGATTTATAACTTCCCATTTCCCAACCTACAAGTCTTGTCTTATTGCAAACCTCCAATACCAGATTGCTATTTCTACTGCCTTTTTGTGTGTGTGCGCGCGCGTTGGCACACACTTTGTTGTGGGATGAAGGCATACTGAAGACCAAGTCCCCCTCAAGATTCCTCAAAACGAAGTTGGCCTACAATAATGAGATCTGAATTTTTAATCTCATTGGCCCCGTAAAAATATCATCTATGGAAAGAGTAGATTTAGCTTGATTGGAAATTCAAAAATGTGTATTTAATAAGTCAAAATGCGAGGTATCCGATCAACTTAAATTTTTAAATAATTAATTTTCTGTGCAGGGCTTACAAGACTAACTGTTCGAATTTTCGTTGTGGATCGTCTAGATCCACAAAATGGCATCTTGAGAGTTCTTACTTTAGTCTTGTGGGGGTGCTTTTTTTTTTTATGTCTCATGTGTAGACATGAAAATGACAAATTTCCGACCTCCTCATGACTTTTTGTTTGCCTCCCATGACTTTTTGTTTCTTTAGTTATTTATAGACTAGTATTTGTGTCCATAAGCAATGCGTATGTAATATTTATGATTATATATAAATATTAAATAATTTCACTTAATAAAAATAATTATATAATAAATGATATAAATAAGATGTATTAATTAAGAATTATGGGAGTTTAAGAATAATGAGACTTCAAAATAAGAATTAATAAAGAGGAAAAAGTGTTGGGAGTTTAAGTTTTAAGATCTAAACTATTATAAAGATAGTTTTGGAATAAAAAATACAGTTTGCGACCAAAGTGAATGTTTTTTTTTAAGAGCAATACTATGAATTCAGAAATAAAACTCAGAAAAATACTTAAAAAGTGATTTGAATAGTTAAAATTTATATTTAATAGGATGTATAATACATTTCAAGTAAATTTTAACTATTCAAATTACTTTTTAAATATTTTTCTAAATTTTATTTCTGAGTTCATAGCATTGCTATTTTTTTAATAATAGTATAAAAGTATAGATAAAGTACACCCCCACCTTCCATTTGTAGTTAATTCACCTATACTTTTGAAAAATTACGTCTCCATTGAAATTTCTAATTTTTCTCTTAGGATTGATGTTAGCAGTTAAAAATTCTTAAATGTTAGTTGTGTCCATGTTGCAAGTTAATTGGTCGATTATAGTTTTGATTGGTCTGATTTTGAGATTCAAAGAAAATTAATTTAACTGAAATTCTATTGACATTAAGGCTATGGGGTCTCAAGGGATTTTGGGGTCAAGGGATTTTGGGGTCCGAGATCGTTGTCCCAAGGTCCTGGGTTCGGGGCGTTGGGATCCTAGGCCTTTCAGCTCTTAGGGTTTTAGGGTCTAGAATTAGGAGTTCTGGAGTCCTAGGGATATGGGGTCCCAGATCTGAAGTTTCGGGGTTTGGGTGTTGGGATTCTAAGGGTTTGAGATTCGAGGATCCAAGTTGGGTCGGTGGTTCGGGGGTCATTGACAATTATAATACTATCACATTTAGTAGTACTATTATTTTTAAAGTCGTAATCTAACATATAAAAAATATATTTTTTGAGATTTTAAAAGAAAAATTATTTAAAATATTTTTCGTTAAAACAAATGAGACCTAAATAATTTTTTTTTTTTTTGTTGGCAATCATTCGGCTAGACTAGTTGTGATATCGCCTCTCAAATGTGTCCTTTTAAAAAGAAAAATCATAAAGAAATAATAGATATTCTTTTACTGTTCATGTTTTAAAAACATAATTTTAATCTTTTTATCCATTGTTTTCAACTATTGTATGCAGTGGTAATGTTAGCATGTTTTTGTTTCATACAGAGGTAAAGGAGGAGAATTCGGATTAGACAGTAAACATGGGTTTTAATATTGTAGTTATGAACTTTAGGGATGGTGATTGTAATTTTTGGCTTTTTTGATATTTTGGCTAAAAAGAAACAAAAACAAAAAAAATTATGTTTTTTGGTTTCGGAAGTTTAAAATTCAACTTTTAAGTGGATTGTTTAAAAGTTTCTTTTTGAGAAGAGAGAATTTCTTTGGTTGTTTCATTTTAAATTGATGATTTTTCCTTATATTATTAAGTATTAAAATTTAAACGTAAGATTTAAAAGGTTACTTCTGAATTTTCATACCAGATTTGCACAACGAAAAGCTAGGTGGATTTTCACGGTCTCGAATATTTTTGGTAGTTGGTACGAGGTTTAAAACTGGCTCATTGCCTTTTAGATTAATGTCATAAAAAATTAATAAACAGTTTAATTTATAGGTTGTTGATTGTTTTTCATCATGCATAAGAGTTTTTAACGAGTAAAGTTCATCTACATGAAAATTTTACGCGCAAGATTTTTTTTGGAACAAAAATATTATATAATAGATAAATTTATCCGTCTTTTCAAAATATGTATGAAGAATATAATTAAATTTATTTATTTTTTATTAAAAGCACATGTAAAGAATACAAATAAATTTATTTATCTTTTATTAAAAACACATGTAAAAAACACAAATAAATTTATTTATCTTATTGAGAATCCTTATAAAAAACACAGATAAATTTATATGTACCTTTTCAAAACATGTATAAAGAATACAGATAAATTTATCTGTTTTTTATTAAAAGTACGCATAAAGAACACGGATAAATTTATCATATTTATATTATTTGTATTAATATGCAAATAGATAAATTTATCTGTCAGGCATAAATAAGAAGACAGATAAATTTATATATTTGCATAATCTGTGTTCAAAAGGAAACAAATAAATTTATCTGTTTGCATTATCTGTGTTGATATGCAAACAGATAAATTTATTTGTTAGGCATAAATATGCAAATAGACAAATTTATCTATTTGCATATTAAACAGATTAATACCAAACAGATAAATTTATCTGTTTGTTATGCAAAATAGGTAAATTTATCTATTTATAAAATATTTTTAAGAAAAATTGCGCAATTTAATCTTGCACGTAAAAATTTTTCTTGATGAATCTTACGTGTTAAAATTTATTTATTTGAACATTTACCTAAAAGACCTAAAAATTAACTATTAAATTAATTTTTTTCCTCTGGGTGGTTTCAAACCACTTTTTTTACCATACATATATATTTTTATTTATTTAACTCAAAATAAATAATTAAAAAAATAAAAAATCTAACTTTGAGCCAAGTTACTAAACATAGGCAAAACCTTAGTTGCATATTAGGCTGATGAATAAATATACTTTCCAACCTTGCTATTGCGCTCAAAACAAAGTTTTTAAAAAATTTTTGATCCCATTAAGAAAGAACTCCACTCTCAAAATCTCTCAAACATATGAATTTGTAAAAAGCAGTCCCATCTCTAATGAAACAAAAGGCTCACCTTTCACTTTCAACTTGGTCCAATCAAATTCAAAGAGAAAAAAAAAAAAGCAATTTGAAAATAAATAAAATGCATTTGTTAGGAATTTTTAGAAAACTATTTCTAGAAAATTGAGTGAAAAAAAATGCCAAAAACTAAAAAAATTTGTGCATTTTTAGTTTTAGCAACCAAGTGCATTTTTTCTTTTCAAAATATAAAAAAAAATTTGAAATTATTTTTAAAAATTTTTTGAATATAATTTTTAAAAAATACAACCAAACAAGGTCCGCATTCATAAGATTACATAATAAAATAAATTCAAATGTATTATAGTAATTTATATATACACTAATCTACAATATTTATTTGTCTTAACATATATATATTTCAATTCAATAAAACAATACTTTATCAATACTATTATATATATTATATTATTATATTATTATAAGTCAACTCTTGAGTTTGGTAGAGCTAGATTGTCCCAATTTAAAACACCAAAAAAATTCATCACTAATTTTATAATACTAATTTTTATATACTTACTCTTTATTTGACAAAATGTTAAAATAGTAAAAAGACCAAATTCAGGGCAACAAACCCACGTTGTTCCTCCACTTTCACTCACAGTAACTAATCTGGCAATCTAGCAAAAAAAGCTAACAAATGACAGACATTTTCCAACTCTTTCAAACTATACACTTCACGTTCAAATTTAGCACTCCACGTTTTGGGTTCCATCTGCATCTTTATTGTAATCATACTCTTTTCCTACCATTACTTGAGACGGAAATCGAAAACCAGAGAAAAAGACTTTCATAGTAGAGGAGTGGTTGTGGCGGCACGGAGCAAGACTCGGCAGGACTACCACCTGAAGGTCTCTCTCTCTCTCTCTCTCTCTCTCTCTCTCTCTCTCTCTCTTTGTGAGTTATGTTTTACATTTTATTTGTTTATTCTTTACTGAGTTGTAACCCATTAAATTATTTATTTTTATTTTATTCACAACCGCTGCCAGTATGAGTTAATTTTTACCTTACTAAATTGTTTAATTTTATTTTATCTAAAAACCCATCTTATGTATTTTATTTTTCATTAGAATAACTCCACAATGGTTGTTATTAAGAAAAATCCAACAAAAAACATCCTTTTATAGGCATCAGTACTTTTTTGTGATTATTCATTTCAAATAATTGAATGTTATTCAAATCCTTTAATTTCATTTTTAAAATGCAGGATTATTAATTTTCTCAAATGTGAATGTACATGTCTTATCACAATTTGGTGGATCTGCTTTCCAATTCAAAAGAAGATTTTGTATTATTTTTTAGATTTGAAATTGATGTAATTCATTTGTGAGGTGCTTAATTTGTGAGTTAAATTTTATTTTAAAATTAAAATTTTTTACTTCGTTACACTAACATCGCGTGAGTTCAACCGCTAGTAAAATATGTAAATGCTCCTATAAGTCCTCCCAACACTCAATTTTAGGTTGGAATTTTTAAAAGAGGTAAGAGATTTATGCACACTAATTAGATTTTCAGTTTCTTGTAATTTTGAAACAGTTACATAGTAATTGTGAGTTTGATTTCTGTATTTCCATTGCAATTTTTGTTCTGTGCTGAAGTCCTTTTGGATTCTTTACTATTGTTTTAAGATTTCTACAAAAACATTAACCAAATTGTTCTATTTTTTCGTTTGATCTGTTCTATTTTTTCCCCTTAGGCATTGCGGGGAAATTAATCTTCATGTTTTACTGAGATGCATGCATTTAACGAGTTGATCTGCTTTTTTTTTAATTTATCCAAACAATAAAGCTAGCAACACCGCTCAAGCCACCGCCTGGTGCACTGCCTGCTACTTGCGCTTGCCTTTGGAAACTAAGAACTCTCCCAGTCAGTTTGGTTTTGTTTGATAAATTGTGGTTTTTTGTTAATTTTTTTTATTTTAGACTCATTAATTTATTTTAATGAAAATAAAAAAAAAGTAAAAAAATAATAAATTTTACTAAAAATAAAAAGAATCAAAAAAATATAATAATTTGATCAAATGATGACAACATTTTTATTAATATAAAAAAGTCCATAAACCCCGCCCCGATTAGGCATCACGAAAAAGTTTATTTTTTATTTTTTAAATTGGTTTTTAAATTAGACTATTTGGTATCTCTATAAAGCTCACTCATATTTTTTTTAAACAAAGAAATCTATACACATTCTATACACTCTTAACTTATTTTTTAAAATAAAATAAAATAACTATTGGCAATTATTGTACAAAATTTTAAGTTTCTGGATTGCTCAACCAAACTACAAATCACTTTTAACAATACTTTTTTAGATAAGTATTCAAAATATGATAACATTTATGGGTTCGAATAATTTTTCTTCATAGCATTTTTAAATACAAAATAAGGTCAGAAGCACAATTCATGTGGTATAAGAATTGTCAATAGTTATTTTATTTTATTTCAAAAAATAAATTATAGTGTATAGAATGAGTATAGACTTTTTTTTCTTAAAAAAACAATTCGTAGACTTTATAGAGATACTAAACAACTTTAACTTAAAAATCAACTTTTTTTATATTTAATAAAAATTTTGTTATCATTTGACCAAATTATAATATTTTTTTCGATTTTTCTCGTTTTTAATAAAATTTATCATTTTTTAATTTTTTACTTTTTTATTTTATTTAATTAGAATAAATGAGGCTAAAATAAAAAATTTATTAAAAACCCACAATTTATCAAACAAAACCAAATTGACCGGGAGTTCTTAGTTTCTAAAGTCAAGCGCAAGTAACACGCGATGCACCATTGGATGGCTTGGGCGGTGTCCTTAGCTTTATTGTTATCTAAATTGTGGTTCTTGTTTGCAATTAATACTATTCTTTTATCGCTAGGTAAACTATTTTCCTTTTGTTAGATGGGTGATGGAACTAGATCAAATGAAATTATTAGTCCTGATAAGTTATAAATGATACAACTAAGTCCATTCGAGGTGAGAAAACAACTTTTTTCTTAAATTCACAAGGGGTGGTTGTAGAAAAAGATCCATAGTGTGGGATTATTTTACTAAAATTAAGTGTGAAGCAAAAAAAAAGATGACTTCCTGCAACTGCTATGGCACTATTTATGCTTGTGAACTGACTAATGATCCTACGTCTAATGGGACTACATCAATGTTGATTCATTTAAAACAATAGTGTAAAAAATATCCCATTAGTTCAAAGAATCAACCTTAACCTTCATACCAAATATTGAGTTTGAAGCGGGAGAGGATTGAAGCCTTGTCTCTTGGACTTTTAGTATGGAAGCATGCAGGAGAGCTCTTGCATAAATGATAATACTAGATGAGTCACCTTTTAAATTTGTAGAGGTTCAAGGTTTTAACAAGTGTATTCGTATTGTGCAACCTAAATAGATAAAAGTGCTATCTCACATTATGGTTGCCAAAGATTATTTGCTCCTTTACATGAATGAGAAAAAAAAAAGCTTTGAAGAAAGTATTAAGTTCAAGAAGTCAAACTAGAATTTTTCTTACCACAAATACTTGGGCATTTTTGTAAAATTTATACTATTTGTGTCTCACAGCACATTGCATTGATAGTGATTGAAATATTCAAAAAAAAATCCTTGACTTTTGCTTAGTTTCCTATCACAAAAATGAGAGTCTTGGTAAGGCCATTGAACCATGTTTGCCTGATTGGAGATATACAAATTTCAAAAAGAAGATCCTTAACTTTTGCTTGTTTGTAAGAACAATATCCATTGAATCATGATTGCTTTGTTACCTCAAATGCCTTTTTTTATAGAGATTATGTTAATTCAAAACTCAATCACCAATTTGTGTAAAAAAGGTAGCGAGGTTTTGAAGTCAATGGCAGAGAGCATGAGATCTAAGTTGACAAATATTGGAGGAAATTTGAAAAGATAAATTTCTTGTTACTTGTTGCAACTGCTCTTGATCCTCGTTACAAAGCGAAGTGTGTTAAATGTTGTTTTGAAAGATTATATGATGTTAATGAGGTAGATGAGTTGCTAAAGAAATTGAAATTGGGTTTTGTTGAATAAAAATATATATATTGAAGTGAATCTAAGAGGCATACCTCAACCCAAATAAATTAAATGCCGAATGTTTTTACATGCAACTTGTCTTTTTTAGTGGTGTAGAACCCGTTACAATAACTAACTGAACATTGTTCTTAATTCCACAACTCAAGAACCATACACACAAAACAAGAGAGAGAGAGAGAGAGAGAGAGAAGAATTCCCGATGGGAAGAAAACCAGAAATATGTTTTACACGAGTTCTATGGGGTATTTTATACAAACCCATTAGTCACCATACAAGGGTCCCAACCTAATGGAAAGTCACCATTCAATAGGTGTATCCATTTATATTATGACGATCGGTTCAAATCCTCCTTGGGCACCCGATTTAGGTCCAAACCCAACCCTAAATCCAACATCTCCCACTTGCACATGGTTGGCAACGTAATGGTACACCTTTCTCAATCTTTCTGTATACCATAGTGTGTGTGTTCATACAAGTCAATGAGTCGTGCGACCGCTGAGCACACCTGCAATTGGGAGCTTTATACTAGTAACTTTCACTAAGTCAGCATAGAGACATTTACCCTAAAATTAGTATCTCATGTACCCCAGTAACTTTCACTAAGTCAGCATAGAGACATTTACCCTAAAATTAGTGTCTCATGTACCCTAGACTCATCTAGACACATCGGTTCAAGCATCTCTAACCCCTCATAGAGCATACTTAACCCTTCGAAGCTTTTACTTTTATATTCACACTTTATCATATTGTAAGCTAGAAACAAATGACTAAAGTTGTCGACAGTGAATATGAAGTGGGATGGTCCAAATGGTCTTTCCTTTATCTTTATATCCTTTAGATTAGAACTAACCGCTTTCCCAACTCTGTCCCAGAAGGCTGAATCATCCATAGTCGTAGGTGACATGCCAAAGTAGCTAAGCATTAGCCCTTTCACTTCATGATATATGCAAAAAAAAGTTATAAAAGGGCACAAATTAGATGTAGTCATGTGAAATTGACTTATAGGACTCAAACAGTGTAGAAGCAAGGATCCATTCACTGCAGTTTAGTTGTTGGTGGCTAAGCGCATGTTGTATGAAATACATGCTATGGTATAGAAACTCTTCCCAAATAAGAGAATATGTCATTTCCCTTACACCATACAGATCTATAGTCTAGTCACTATATAAGTGCCTAACTTGAGTTTTTCTAGTCACTAATTCTTTTAAGTGTGGTAAAGTAATAACTTATATATGGTTCTTAAAACTAGGAACATACATAATGGACAATAGATGGTAACCATTATTGACCTTAGATTAACAGGTCTCAACCTATCTATAAATAGGGCGACACTATTACATGACATGTCTCATTTTTGCTCACTATCATATGCGCCAAAGGTGATTGCTTGTGTGAGTAAGCCAATCATGTCTGTTTACATATTTTTCACAATGTGTTATTACAAATACCATAAAAAATAGTGCTAAGGAATCGTTGAAAAATGCATAAACATTATGACAAAGATATCTCAAAGTTTCAATACAGAAGTAATTTTTTAAGTATCAAATACAAAAACAATTTATACGTAGCCCTAAAGACTTAACATGAGCCATAAACGTCTCTCTAGCTATAAGCTTAGTCAGGGGATCTGAAACCATTCAAGGTGTAGAAACATGCTTCAATATTACTTTCTTTTGTTCAATCTTATCTCGTATAAAGTGATATCTCAAATCGATGTGTTTGGTTCTTTCATGATATTTAGGGTCTTTTGTATACGCCAATGCAGCCTTGTTGTCACAATAAATTGTCACTGGGCTCGATGTTTGCATGACAACTTCAAGATGTAAGAAGAATCTCTTAAACCAAATAGCTTCTTGAACAGCATCAAAGTAAGCTACATACTTTGCTTCCATGATAGATAATGCGATATAGGATTGCTTCTTACTACTCCATGTGATAGCTCTACCGTTAAGTAGAAAAACATATCCTGATGTGGACTTACGTTCATCAATGCGCCACCCCAATTAGCATCACTGTAATCGATCAGATTCATATCCAAAGATTGATAGCAAAGCATATAATCCAGAGTCCCTTTGAGATATCAAATATTCTTTTGACTGCTTTCCAAAGAACAAGTCCAGGATTTGGCTGATAACGACTAATTAGGCCAACTGCATAACAAATATTTGGGCGAGTGCACATCATAGCATACATTAAGCTTCCCACAGCATTAGCATATAGGACACAAGTCATCCGTGCTTTCTCTTCTAGAATCTTAGGGCACATATCAAGACTTAGACTTTCATTTTTCACTACAGGAGTATCAATTGGATTGCAGTTTTGCATATGAAGTCGTTTAAGAACCTTTTTTACGTACGTTTCTTGAGATAAACCAAGTAATCTCCTAGAACAAGCTCTGGATATTTTAACCCCGAGTATATAACTTGTCTCACTTAGGTCCCTCATCTCGACAGTTGAGAACAACCACCCTTCAGTAGCAATAATTGCCTCATTATTTCCAGCCAATAAAATGTCGTCAACATATCAGTGGTATTCTTCGATCATTATAAAACCATTAGTGTTAATGACTTAATGGAATTTAAGGTTTCACTGTCTGGATGATTGCTTAAGGCCATAGATTGATTACCGAAGCTTGTAAACTTTGTGCTCCTGACCTATTCCATATATATATATATATATATATATATATATATATACATACTCATCTAGTTCTCCATTGAGAAATGCTATTTTAACATCCATGTTATATAATTCTAAATCCAAATGTGCAACAATGGCTAGAATCAAGCGAATCAAGGCAAACCTTATAATTGGTGAAAAAGTTTCCTCATAGTCTATGCCTTCTTGTTGAGTGTAACCTTTAGCTACCCATCGAGCCTTACATATGTCTATGGATCCATCCGCCTTGCATTTGATTTTCACAATCCACTTGTTTCCAATAGCCTTGCGTTTAGGCGGTAGATCTACTAACTCCCAGACATGGTTCACTTTCATATACTCAATTTCATCGTTCATTGTAGTTATCCACTCTTTACTAGCAGGTAATGATAAAACCTCACTGACTATTTTGGGCTCTGCATCATCGTGTGGAGCAATCATAAATGCTTCCCCTTCAATCTCGTAGCGACGATGAGAGATATGTCTACGCACACCACTGCGTATTTTGAATGTCCTCATCAATTGTAGTTAATCCATCTTTAGGATCATCGCTCCCACTATACCTATGAATGTTAGAAATATCATTCTCTTTATACATTTGATAAGTGGGTTCATCCCGATTTGGATCCTCCATTTCATAGAGTTCTGCATCTTTGGACGTATCTTTTCTGCTAGGGTAATCATCCTCTAGAAAAATAGCGTCACGTGACTCAATTTCAGTAACCCTTCCATCAAGTTGCTCATATAAAAACACCTATCACTTTGAGTATTCATCGAATAAAAATACACTTCTTTCCTCGTGGGCTTGACTTCCCAAACTTATGAGAAGTGTTGTGTATATAAGCTGTTGATCCCCATGATTGTAAATTACCTAAATTAGGCTTTTTGTTGGTCCATAACTCATATGGGGTTGAAGGAACTAATTTCGAAGGGACTCGATTAAGTATGTAAGAAGCAGTTAATAAAGCATTTCCCCAAAATGAAATGGAAAGATTAACATTTGCCAACATTGACCTAACCATGTCTAACAATGTTCGATTTCGTCTTTCTGCCACATCATTTTGTTGTGGCGTGCTAAGAATTGTTAGTTGTCTGGCAATTCCTTTTTCTTCACAGAGAATAATGTTCTTGTCTAGTTAATTCTCAACCTCTTTGGTATATCATTTGAAACAATCCAATGCTTCTGACTTGTGGGAGATCAAATAGACATAACCAAAATGCGTGTAGTCATCTTTAAATGTGATGAAGTAGGGTGCATCATGTCTTGCCTTTACATTCATTGGGCCACATATATCATAGTGTTTAAATTGCAATGATTCAAATGCCCTCTGGCCTTTGCAGAATGGTTTTCTAGTTGCCTTTCCTTCAAGGCAAAATTCACAAACGATCAAGGTAACTTTGGTTAATGGACCTAAAAGCCTTTTCTTAACAAGTCTAGTCATTTTACTTTGTCCAATATGACCAAATCTAGCATGCCATTTTATAGATTCAACATTATTTGTATCAGTAGTAAAAGAAAAAGAATCTATGGCTATAGACACCCCAATTTGACCCCACAAAGTTTTTGGCTTATCTAGTTGAGTTCGATGATGAAAATCAAGTGGGAATGATGACTCTGCATGATCACCGGAATGCAATTCGAGGCCAGTATTTCGTGAAACCAAACCACAAGATCACATATTTTGAACTTTGAGGTGTAACCTTTTGAACCTTGCGACATGGTTGTTCACTGGCCCAAGTAATTCAACCGCAACCTTTTGAACCTCGCGACCGTATGTTTGATTGTTGCGACCGCCATATGAATCTCTTGGAAATCCTAATATTTGTCACAGTTGCAACCTTTGAAGGTGGCGACCATAAGCTTTGTGAGCCCAGTTAGAGCATCGAATGTGGCAACACCTTATTGGCTGACATACTCTATATAAACGTACCTTTGGTATGATTTCAAAGGACCTTTTTCTTAACATCGATATACTGCCGCTTTATCAAGTACTATACTAAAAGTACGCCGGTACTTTGCTGCATACGTGACTCATACCCCGATTCACACTCTCGTTCGACTTTGATACTGGAATCGGACTGTTGCTCGGAACCAGAAAGCTGATCACCACACTCTATGGCTCAAGAACTCATCTGGATTGTTGCATCCCTGGTATTCTGTTGGATCTCCGACACCTCTCTCTTCACATTCTTTACTCCAATGAAGAGGTCGGGCTAGAATTTTGAATATTAATTCGTGAGTTGTGTGCTATTTCATTAATGTTGCCATTGTCACGTTTATGTTTGATTGACAATTTTTTAATACTAGGACTGCGAGCATGATTGTTCTTTAATTTTGGTATCACTAGGTTTAATTGCTTTGATTATTAATTTTGAGTTATTGAATTAAGAGCATATTTAATTTTTGATAATTTGGTTAACTTTTACAATAGTTTAATTAAATTAGTCTTAATTATGCTCTGCTTATACTGTACACCAACATCCCAGTACACTGTTCAGTAAAAAGTGCTCAAAGTCATTGCGGTCGCAATTTCCATTTGTTGCGGCTGTGACCAATATGCAATGACATGCTTGCGGGTTTGATTCTGATCGTCACGACCGTAACCTTCTGGCCTTAGGTTTTTGCGACCGTAACATCTGTATGTTACGGTCGCCACCTCTATTTCGTTTTAGTAGATTATCTTTGCTCCAGTAACTTAATTATGTTTTCACAGCATTTTGTCTTGCTACGTTTGAAGTAATCAGTATGCAATTTATAGTATAGATTAGTATGTTGAAAGCTCAAAACTCCTGAGATTTATTTTTCCTTCGTTTGAATTCATATTATACTTAGTTTAATTTTGACATGGTTATGATTTATTAGCTTCACAAAAATGATTTAATGCTTTGTATATCACATGCGGCTTGGATCATGTATATTTTAGCCAGGATTTGCATGCCTTAGGATCTAAAATCTTTTTTTACTCTTTGTTTGGTATTCTATACACCTATGTTATGTATTTTCATTATTTAATTTTGGATATTCTCTCTTTACCCATAGTTTCTATATTTGCATGCATTTGAGAAACAAAATTAAATAACCAATGATGATTAGTAGAGGCCAACCTTACGGTTGGACAAACGGGGTGTCTAACACCTTTTTCGATTCGTACCTTAACCCCTGGACCCTTGTTTTTTCTGGTTAACATTTTCAAAGATTAGTGGCCCATTTTTGTTTTGTTTTTTTTTTTTTCTCAAAAATCAAGTGGCAACTCTATTTTTTAATAAAAATTCAAGACATTTTGGTTTTTAAGGTATTAAAAAATTTTTAAATTAACTCTTGAATTTTTTATTTTTATTTTGAAACAAACTCAAAATTTTGGCGTTACAGTATTTTCTGGCGACTCTAATGGGGATTGTTTTAAAAAAAAATAAGAGGGATAAACTTGAAAATATCATTGGTTCTTAATTTGACTCTCATTTGTTTTCTCGCACGCATCTTGCATTGTTCTCAACCCCTGCTTGGTCGACCCGATATCCCAATTAGTTTACTATCTCGGGGCTATGTCGGGGAGGCGGGCAAGAATTCTGGCCGCACGCTCCTTTAGGTGCAAAAAAAGAGTTATTGTGTACCGTTAGACTATGTCTTGCACCAACCAGGCATGAGAGGTATATTCTTGACTCTATTCAAAAGGTATTCAGAGTGTTGATCGAATCGGCCTTTTCTGCATATAGTAACTTAGAGCCCTCCATTAGGTATTAAACCGGTAGGATTATGTATTTTTTTATTTAATTGGATGTTTTGTTTATATCTGTTTAAGACCTTTGCTTGGTTGTTTGATTTATGATAGTTTTCCTCCTACAATTCTACCCAGGTTTTCTTTAGACCTTTGTTTGGTTTAGGATAGTTTCCTTCTCGAGTTCCTACCCGAGTCTTAGTTTTAACCTTTGCTTATATTAGGATCTCGACCTTCTTCCCGGGGCTTTGCCCGGGGTCTTAGTTTAGGACCCTTTGTTGGTTTAGAATAGCTTTCTCTCTCTCGAGGCTTTACCCGGGCTGTCAGTTTAGCACCTTCTATTTTTCTTAGGTCTATCTTCCTCCAAGGGCTCTGCCTAGGTTTTTAAGCTTTCTTTATAACCTTTATTGGGTTTAGATAGTTCTCCTCCCGGTGCTCCGCTTGGGTTTTGGTTTAGATCTTTTGTTTGGTTTAGATTAGCTCTTTCCCCCGGGTCCCTACCTGGGTTTTGGCATAGGGTCTTATTTGGTTTAGATTAGTTTATCTCTTGGAGTTTTGTCTGGTTTTTCCTTTAGAATCTTTGTTTAGCTTCTCTCATGAGGTGTTTCCTTGTATAGTATTAGTTGGCCTTTTAGGGTTTTGGCAGCCATGCCATATTTTCCAGTTTTCTACTCGTCTAGGACCCGGCCAGAGCATACTTTCGTATCCGTTCGTAACTTATCGTGCCATGCTTAAAAGGTTTGCTATCTTTGTTGGGGTTCTGTTCGAGAAGCTTCTGATGCTTTCCTCTCTCCTCCTCTTTAGGTCGTAGGTTAATTTTGATTATAGATCATTGAGTCGAAAGAGTTTCATCCTATACGCATTTGGGACAGGTCGGCTACAGGAAGACTTTACAGAGTATCTGAACATATCGCAGAACCGTTAGAAATGGCAAAAACTGAAGTGAATTTGACAGCCTTGATGAGGGCAATTACTGAGATATAGAGGGCGGTCGAACAAGAGACGCAGGTTCAGAACTAGTGTCAGGCTCAGATTTTGGCATTCCAGGCTCGCTTGTCAGGGGTAAACGAGCAGCAAGATAATCCAAATGAGAATAGAGAAGATTTTTGTGATGATAATCAGGGTTATGATGGACCACAAGTTGCTGAATCGCCTCGCATCCCCCATGAGGCTGTGGTGGAGGAAGAAAATGCTGCTCAATCCAAGGAATCCGTGCTAGAAGAAAAGATTGAGAGGATGGAGAAGATTCTAAGGAAGGCAAAATGGGTTGAAGAATACATGCCAGATGTAGGAGGACTATGTTTATTTTTAGACGTCAAGCTGTCGAAAAAGTTTAAGATGCTGGATATGGAGAAGTTCGACGACACCGGAGACCCCCGGATTCATTTGAGAATGTATGTTGGCACCTTTGCTCCCATGGGTATCGATGATCAGTTGAAGACTTAGTTGTTCCATCAGTCATTCTCTTGGGAAGCTCATAAATAGATTCTCTCCCTAGATGTTGCAAAGACCAAGACGTGGGAAGACATTGCCATCGCCATTGTCAGTCAGTACAGCTACAACGTTCAGTTGGACGTCACTACCCGAGAACTCGAAATCACTTGGCAAGAGGGCCAGGAGTCATTTGTGAACTTTCTAACCAAATGGAGGGAAAAAGCAGCCAAAATGACAAATCGACCAACAGAAAAGGAACAAGTAAGGATTATAGTCAAGAATCTCCAATCTCCTCTGAAGCTTTATTTGATCACGCAGTCGCTCTCCATATTCGAGCAGTTATTTGATGTCGGGGTTTAGATAGAAGAAGCAATCCAGTCTGATGATATCGATGAGGCTGAGCTGAGGCAAAAGTCGAGAAGATCTTACCCATCCAACTACCAAAACCAGTCCACCTCTTCCACTTACCCTACATCTCGCTTTAACAAGGTGAATTTACTAAACCCTCAATCAAATCGATCGAATTCATCACCTTCATCACCTCCTCCCAGCAACAACTAGCCGTTGCAGCCAAAAATGCCAAGGAGAGTTTTCACTCTCCTTAATCTCTCTGACCACGACTATGAATCAACTTGTTGAGAAAGGGCTGATAAAGCTTTTTGATTCAATGCCGCCTCCTAACCCTTTACCGCTACGCTACAATCCCACCCAATATTGCTCAAACCATCAGAGCCACGGATACCCAACCGACAACTGTTTGAGATTCCGCCATGAAATTCAGGATCTCATTGACAATAAGGTCATCCCACCTCCATCTGCACCGAATGTCACAACTAGTTTTTAAATTCTTGTAATTTGCATGATTCAAGTCTCGAGTAAGAGTCGGAGTCTTGTAAGTTTTTGCTTTGTTCTGATCAGTTGGATGTCGAGTTCGAGGGCACGTCTGTCTGTACACCCTCTTCTTTTGCTTTTAATTTTGTAATCACTGCTCCTTTGATATCAATGAAATAAACAAAAATTTTGATTATTCTGATTTGCTTGATTTATTTTATACGCTTTTTTATGATTTTGAATTAGAAGAGGATGTCCCCGAAGAATTAAAAGTTCTAATAAAAAAGAGAAGAAAAAATACTTGTCCAACCAATAATTGAAAAAATTTTGTCAATAAATCTGGGTAATAAAATTAACTCACAAATTATCCAAATTGATTCTTCTTTATTTTCAGTTGAACGTGAATAATTAATACCTTTATTAAAGAAATTCAAATATATTTTTGCATAGTCATACGAGGATATGCCGAATATTGTTCCTGAAATCGTCCAACACTATATTCCTTTGTATCTCGATGCCAAACCGTCAAACAGAAGTTGAGATGAATACGACCAGAATGGGCACTAAAGATCGAGAAAAAAGTCACCAAATAAATTAACGCTGATTTCTTATGGTAACCGAGTATCCGAAGTGGGTGGCTGACATTGTGCCTGTTTTAAAGGATGGACACAGAGAGTCTGTGTGGATTTTTGAGATTTCAATAAGACCAGTCCGAAGGACGACTTTCCGTCATAACACATTAATGTCTTGGTAGATAGTATAGTGAAGCACACCCTCTTGTCATTTATGGACGGCTTCTCCGGGTACAATCAGATCCTAATAGATCCCGAAGACAGAGAGAAGACAGCATTCACTACACCGTGAGGCACCTATTGCTATGCGTGATGCCATTCGATTTAAAGAATACATGGACAACCTATCAAAGGGCTACCACTATCTTGTTGTGTGATATGATACATAATAAAGTTGAGGTATATGTGAGCGACATGATTGTTAAGTTCAAAGATTGAGACAACCATATCATAACACTGTAGAAATTCTTCGAAAGGATAAAGAAGTATAAGATGAGACTCAACCCGCAGAAGAATAGTAGAGGAATCGAATGGAAGACTTCTCTTATTCGATGAAAGAAGACTGCATACTCTATTTCATATACTAGGATACCAAATAAGGATAGCCAGAGTGTTCAACAAAAAGGTCAAGGCCCGGGACCAAAGAGACTGTGATTTGGTTCTTAAGGAAATCAAGACTCATGTTTTTAATCCAACGGGAAAGTTCAAGCTAAATTGGGCCGGGCCGTATCTGATCAAGACTATCATGACCGGCGTTGCTATAATCATCATGGATTTGGATGGTAACACGTTTCCACTCCGATCAACTTGGACCAGCTCAAAAAGTATTACCATTGAGAAAAAATTAAAATAAAAAGAAAAGCTCGCTAGGTTGAAAACCAAAAGGGCAACCCAGGTAAAAGTTAGAGCACCCCGCAAGGTTGAAAATTCGAAAGAGTGACCTTGGCAAAAGTTAAGGCATCATAAAAGAAGAGTGTTAATACATGAGATCGAACCGAGCCCAAACTACGTTACGGCTTGATTCTACTTTTTGGGATACGTAGGCAGCTCCTTCTAAAAAGTTCGGCCACCTTATTTGTTTTAGCCATCTTTGAATCCGAGTAATGATCAATGCAAATTTATCATTAAGTTCTGATAATAAAGTCGTTTAATTGCAAGAATCGAAAGACTTTAAATAATTAAAAATCTTTTTCAAATAAACGTGAGATCTTCATTACTTCAGTTGCGATTAAAAGGTTTTGAAAATAAAGGGCGGGCACGCAAGTCTCAAACTCTAAATAAAGAAGAAAGTTACAAAATCCTAAAAGCAAAATAGATTACTCAGATCTTCCTTCTCTTTACTACTTGTTCTTCTCCTTCTTTTTTATTTTCGCTATCTTTTTCCTGAACCAGCCACGCCTTGTACTCCTCAGGGAGCTTAGTGTGGGATAGCTCCTGCATCTCCATCAGTGAATGAGATAGCCAAGCCTCCTGATACTGCACCAGAAATGGAGTCTGGAGGGAATATAAATACAGACGACCTCGTACGTCGTGAAATATGATCTGACCTCGACCAAATGCCTCATGATTCGGTGGGGATAACATAAGGTGGATAGCCGCAAACCAATCAGCAAGACGTCTAGATGGTCTATAGTGGTCAAAGTCATAAAAGGGATCCGCTACTAGGAGTACTGCCAAGTGATGTCTCCTCCAATCAGCAAAGAAAGATACTACCTCCAAGCTACCTCGGTAGTGCATATCGAGTAAAAAGGATGATAGAAAAAGGCGACAGCATTGTGCCCATCCGAAACTAGTTTTTACAGAAGATTTACCTTCTCAATTAGCCAGATCTGAAAAGAGAGAAAAAAGGTAAGAATCGAGATAAATCAACAAAAGGAGAGATATGGGAAAAATAAAGAGAGTGAAAAAATGAGAGAAGAGGGATAAAATTTGAAAAAAATCGACAAAATGAGATATTTGAGTTTTCTTGGAGAAGTAGAGGACAACCGGCAAAAGACGTGGTTACACCCCGGTGTATAGCATCTAGATCAATCAGGGTCTCAGCTAAAACTAGGGGCACAGAGTCCTTCCCTACCCTTATTTGCTCAGCAATGTCTACTAGAATAGTGCTAACCCGGATGTCACAAGAAACAAGAAGGTATCGGGCAAGCAGACAGATGCACAAAACATAACGACACTACAACTGGAAGCTGAAGTCACTAAGGGCACCGGCAGGACAGAATCTATGTCCAGTGAATCCCCATGGATGAAGAAAGAAACCTCCTGACCAGTCAAACTACAAAGACGCAGATCTACTTCTTCGCAGAGACGAACATGGAAGGTATTGCCACGAACTCTTGTGGGACAAGATCAAGAATGGTGGTGAACTCCTCTACAGTGGGGCATAACTCTTTGGCCAAAGCAGAAAACATGAGCCTGTGGATCCCAAAAACTGTGGAGCAGCCCTCAACAATGGCTCGTTGATCCAAGCCTTAGTGCGCTAAGCACCCTTTTCTAAATCTTAGTCATACGCAGAGCGTTGTCTAGATCCTAGGTTCGTGAGACGACCATTAGGTTTTCTAAGCCTTGGTGCGACAGAAAAACTTCGTTAAAATTCTAGTCATATGCGAAGCGTTGTCTAGGTCCTAAGTCCAAAACGCGTCTTAGGTTTTTCAAGCCCCAGTGATCTAGGCACCCTAAGTCCAGAAGGAATCTTAGGTTTCTCAAGCCCTGCTTCTTAGGTACTCTAAGTTCATAAGGTGACTTAGGTTTTCAAGCCCTAGTGCGCTAGGCATCCTATGTTTTAAGCCCTACTTTTCAAGCACCCTAAGTCTAGAAGGCGTCTTAGGTTTTTCAAGCCTTGGTGATCTAGGCACCCTAAGTCTAGAAGGTGTTTTAGATTTCTCAAGCCCTACTTCTCAGGTACCCTATGTCTAGAAAGTGTCTTAGGTTTTCCAAGCCCTAGTGATCTTGGCACCCTAAGTCCATAAGGCGTTTAGGTCAAAAGTCCAAAAGGTGTCTTAGGTTTTCTCCAAACCCTAGCCCTAGTGATCTAGGCACCCAAAGTTCAGAATACTTCTTAGGTTTCTCAAGCCCTACTTCTCAAGTACCCTAAGTTCAGAAGGCGTCTTAGGTTTCCTGAGCCGTAGTGATCTAGGCACGCTAAGTCCAGAAGGTGTATTAAGTTTCTCAAGCCTTACTTCTTAGGCACCCTAAGTCCAAAAGACGTTTTAGGTTTTCCAAGCTCTAGTGATCTAGGCACCCTAAGTCCAAAAGGCGTTTTAGGTTTCTCAAGCCCTGATTTTGAGACACCCTAAATTTAGAAGGCGTCTTAGGTTTCCTAAGTCCTAGTGATCTAGGCACCCTAAGCCCATAAGACATCTTAGATTTCTCAAGACCTTCTTCTCAGGCACTTTAGTGCGCTGGAAATCCTATGTTCTAAGCCATGCTTTTCAGACACCTTAAGTTCAGAAGGCATCTTAGGTTTTCCAAGCCGTAGTGATTTAGGCACCCTAAGTCCAGAAGGCGTCTTGAGAATCCAGAAGACGTCTTAAGTTTCTCAAGCCCTACGTCTCATGCACCCTTAGTCCAAAAGACGTCTTAGATTTTCCAAGCCCTAGTGATCTAGGCACCCTTTGGCTAAAAGGCGTCTTAGGTTTCTCAAGCTAAGTTTCTCAGGCACCCTAAGTCCAGAAGGCGTCTTAAGTTTTCCAAACCTTCGTGATCTAGGCACCCTAAATCCAGAAGGAGTCTTAGGTTTCTCAAGCCTTGCTTCTCAGGCACCTTAAGTCCAAAAGGAGCTTTCGATTTTTCAAGCCTTGCTCCCTAGGCAGCCTAAGCCCTTCTCCTCAGGCACCTATGTCATGATTACTTTTTATGTGTTTTTAATGCCCATATAATGTGTTTGTTTACCTATTTTTGGGATTTAAAAATAGTTTTTAAGTCTTGACTTGACTTTTTAATTATTTTTTCTCTCGTTTTTATTTAAATTTTTGGGTCTTGACTTAACTTATTAATTTGTGTTGCTTTCCCATTCAAGATAATTTTTAGGATCTTGACTCGATCCTTGTAATTATTTTATCCCCGACTAAGTTCTTAGATCTTGACTCAAACTTTGAATTGTTGCTTGTTTGTGCTACTTTAGGTTTTGACTCGACCTTTAGGGTATTCTTTTGACCTACTAGCATTTTCTTCATGCTTTACATCTTGCATCTTACATCTTTTGCATTTGTCCCGGAATTATGTTTTGGTCTGATCCCTAGCAAAAGGGTACGTAGGCAGCTCGATAGAAATTTGGGCACGACCACCATCATTCGTATGCTTGTGTGTTTTGCGGCCTAAGATTGGTGACTCGGTCAAATAGATATTCTCTCTGGGTCTTTGACATAACTCGCATCACGCGCTGCTATGCAAGTTGTGTCCAAGAAGGGCAACTGTAGACATCCTAATTTGACTTCGCCAAGTCTTAGGCTTATCCAGTTGAGTCGGATGATGAAAATCAAGTCGGGATGATGACTTTGCACGATTATCGAGAAGCAATACGAGTCCAGTATTCCGTGAAACCAAACCACATGATGGCATCTTTTGAACTTTGAAGCCACAACCTTTTGAACCTTGTGACATGGTTGTTCACTGGCCCAAGTAATTCAACTGCAACCTTTTGAACCTCGCAACTGTGTGTTTGATTGTTGCGACCGCCATATGAATCTCTTGAAAATCCTAATATTTTTCACGGTTGCAACCTCACACCTCACAGTCGCAACCTTTGAAGGTGGCGACCGCAAGCTTTGTGAGCCCAGTCTGAGCATCGAACGTGGCAGCACCTCATTGGTTGACATACTCTATATAAACGTACCTTTGGTACTATTTCAATGAACCTTTTTCCTCGACATCGATATACTGCCGCTTTATCGAGTATTATATTAAAAGTACGTCGGTACTCTGCTACATTCTTGACTCATACCCCGATCCACACTCTCGCTCGACTTTGATACTCGAATCAGACTGCTGCTCGGAGACCAGAAAGCTGATCACCACACTCTACGGCTCGAGGACTCATCTGGATTGTTGCATCCCTGGTATTCTTTTGGATCCCCAACACCTCTCTCTTCACATTCTTTACTCTAGTGAAGAGGTCGGGCTAGAATTTTGAATATTAATTCCTGAGTTGCGTTCTATTACACTAATGCTGCCATCGTTAGGTTTAATATTCACATGTTTGATTGACAATTTTTGATTACTAGGATCGCGAGTATGATTGTTCTTTAATTTTGGTATCACTAGGTTTGAAGTGACCAGTATGCAATTTATAGTATAGATTAATATGTTTAAAGCTCAGAACTCCTTAGGTTTATTTCTCCTTCATTTGAATCCATGTTATACTTAGTTTAATTTTGACATGGTTAGGATTTGTTAGCTTCACAAAAACGATTTAATGCTTTGTATATCACGTACGGTTTGATTTATATATCTTTTAGTTAGAATTTGCATGCCATATGATCTACGATTTTCTTTTACTCTTTGTTTAGTATTCTATACACCTATGCTATGTATTTTTATTATTTGATTTTGAATATTCTCTCTTTACTCCTATTTTCTGTATTTGCATGCATTTAAAAAACAAAATTAAAGAACCAATGATGATTAGTAGAGACCAACCTTACGGCTGGACAAACGGGGTGCCTAACACTTTTCCCGATACGTACCTTAGCCCCCAGACCTTTGTTTTTTTTTGTTAACGTTTTCAAATATCAGTGGCCCATTTTTATTTTTCTTGATTTTTCTCAAAAATCTAGTGGCGACTTTATTTTTCAATAAGAAAGGTTTTCAAGACATTTTAGTTTTCAAGGTATTAAAAGATTTTTAAATTATTTCTTGAATTTCTTATTTTTGTTTTGAAACAAACCCAAAATCTCGGCGTCACAGTGACATATTCATTTCTTGAATATTCAATATCAATACAATAAAACCATCTAACAAAAAACCACAATCATAAAAGGTTTGTTCCTTATATATAACAAGTGATTGACTTTCAAACTTAAAAATAAAACATAAATTTAACAAACAAATAACTGACAACAAGTTTTGTCAAATTCGTAGAGCATACAATACGTCATGGAGATATAATGTGCATCCATCTCGCATGTCCAGTATAAGTGCCAATATCTAACACATCCATACTAGACTCGTTCCCTATGTAAATCTTCTTGCTATCGGCTAGAATCTTGCGATACTCCATGAATCCGAATCTGTCTTGCTATGTGGTCTGTTGCTCCTGAATCTACAACCCACAATTGAGGAAGACGAGCAACTAAAACTTGACTAGTTACAAAACAATAAGTACGAGTCACAAAGTGGAAAAATACCTTCTTCGGCTCAGTGCATTCATGAGTAAAGTGTCCCAGCTTGTTACAATTGTAGCATGTCATCTTTGTTTTATCTTTTCTGCCACCTCGCCTACCTCTTGGCAAACTTTAACCCACTAGGCTTAGGTTCACCGATATTCTTATTCTTAGAAGCACCACTAACACGCTTACGTTTAGTCCCACTAACCTTGCGTGTGTTAGAATCAGCAACAAGGGCAGTGCCATCAGCCTTAGCAGCCTCAAGGCGCTCATCTTCAATCTCCAAATGACGTGACACATCTTCAAACGTTATCATGTTGTAGTTATGCGTGATATTTTTCATGTGTTCCCAAGAATGCGGCATAGAGCGTATCACTACTTGGACTTGGTATTCATTTGTCAAGACATGATCTGCTGCCTTAAGATCGCAATGATTTGCAGACATAACTCTAAGATGTTGCTTCATAGAATGCTGCGATTTCTTCTAATACAAGTCAAACTTCATAGTCAATCCACGAAGCTTTTCCAAGAAGGTGATACCGTATTTCTATTGAGGGCCTCCCACATTTCACTGGTCGTCTGGTATTCCTCAAACTCAGTAATAAGACCATTCTGCATATTGCTTAACAGCGTAAAGAGTGCACAATGATCCTTATTATCCCATGCTTTGTATAGCTCCTGCTTACATTTATATTGAGCAGTATCACCTTGTTCTAGCACAATTATAGCATGTTCTAATGTTTCCAACAGATCTTGTTCATTAAGGAAATGGATCTTATGGCGCCAGATATCATAGTTGTCGCCATCCAATTTCTCCCCTTTGGTCAAATCAGCAACTATACTTTTTACAGCCATTTAAAAAAATTTCAACAAATAGAATATACAGAGATATAAATAGCACATTAAAAAATACAGCATAAAAATCCTAAACTTAAAAATTAACAATTTTTACATGTCACATGATCGAAGGTTTGCGTTGCTCCCAACCATCTCTTGCGCCACAAGCAATTATTGTCAAGATTTAATTTCAATTCATGCGCAACTTAACAAAAAAAACAAAAAAGGTTAACCTCCCACAAAAAGGAACTCAGAGTACATACAATTAAAGCATATGATCATATAAACTGTTATTTCGTATACAGAATCAAAACATAGTACAATTGTAAAATTTCCAAACATGAAGAGTGCACAGTGCACAAACAAAAACGAACACAAAACTTGCATATTTTAAGAATTTGGCACGTTCTCATAAAAGTGTACAGGTTATCAAGATGATGCACATGCACTAAATGTACATAATTTCATAAATAGTAATTGCACAAAAAT